>JAXGGA010005600.1:0-76861 GCA_038373865.1 Uloborus plumipes
GCACCCCCAGAAAAAAAAAAATGGAAATGAAAAAATAAATAAGTCAAAAGAAAACATTTTTTTGGTCATGAAATTATTTTATGGCTGTTTATCGTACTTTCGAAATCTAGAAGTAAATTGCTTCACATTTAACTACACATTTATGTGCAATTGTTTTAAAATAACTCAAGAACAGATCCAGAAATTTTCAAGTGCAGAACGACTAATTCTAAGCACTTATCCCCTAAACGTGTAAAAGACTTTTGTAAAGCAGATTGTTTTTTTATTTATTTATTTTTGAACATATTTCTCGTTAAATCTATATAACCAATTTAATATAATTTCATTCGTATATTTTATTGATTTTAGTGACGATAGGTTGTTAAAATGATTGGGGGGGGGGGGGGCTGTTCATTTGAGGGCGTTAACACGAGCAAATGTACAAGTTGAATGCCAAAGATGAACATCTGCGTGCTTTTTTTTTTTTTTGGAGATTATGAATTCCTTCTGACGATTCTGTAAATACAGGGTGTCCACTCCAATCGTGGACCAATAGCTCATTTCTAAACCGTTAGAGATAAGCATATAGTTCATTTAGGAAAAAATCTCCAAATTATGAAAGGAATTTTGGGTCTATTCAATGTTTTTCAAAAAATCAAATTTTGAAAGAGTTACGAGATAAAAATTTTTATACAGCCCCCCAGTCCTATCAATCATATTTAGTAAAACATTCTTGACACTGTAACGTTTAAAACTAAAAAAAAATCACTCTTCTACCACAAAAATTGACCGAGTTATGACGTTTTGAAAAATCAAGATTTTGAAGGATTTCGCATACGGTCCCTTAAGCGATCTCTCGATGACGTCATGAAACAATGCAAAATCTTGATTTTTCAAAACGTCATAACTAGGTCAATTTTTGTGGTAGAAGAGTGATTTTTTCTTAGTTTTAAACGTTACAGTGTCAAGAATGTTTTACTAAATATGATTGATAGGACTGCGGGGCTGTATAAAAATTTAAATTTCGTAACTCTTTCAAAATTTGATTTTTTGAAAAACATTGAATAGACCCAAAATTCCTTTCATAATTTTGAGATTTTTTCCTAAATAAACTATATGCTTATCTCTAACGGTTTAGAAATTAGCTATTGGTCCACGATTGGAGTGAACACCCTGTATAATTAAAAACATCCAAAGTTAGTTTCAGAAAATTTGGGAGATATCAGTCTCTTAAATACAAAATCATTTAATTCAAATTTACATAAAACCGTCAAGGAAGAAAATTTAAAAAGTAAATGATGCAGTATGTTTCAGAGTGATGGCTGATGAAGCAACGGACATTCAAAAAATAAATTAATGAATAAATAACTGTTTTCAATACATTTTAAAGTTTATGGATGAAGAAAAGGTTGTATATGAAAATCTTTCCAGGAATTTGGGCCATTTAAGTGCAATTTATTACTTCGTAGAAGAGTTAGATACTAACAGATACAAATCTTTAAAAAAGCAGTTTTAAGATGTATTTGGTTCGTTTGGATTGTTAATGGAAGTTGGGGGCGGAAACCAGAGGAGAGTTAGGGGGATCATGCCACCCCTCCCCCATCTTGCATTGATCATAATTTTATAGTTGCTCACAAGATGGATTAGTTTGAATATCATGAAATACATAATTACAAATTGTGTTTAAAGTACTTTATGAATAAAATATAAGTAACTACAGTACTCTTTTAATTCATTGTTTATTTCTTCAAGTAAATGTTTGAAGTAATATTTCCGTTCAATGGTAATGAAGTTGATAAACAAGTGTATGCCCTACTAAGGGGCCTTATTCCTGGCAAACTCGATGCTTTTTATTGACACCTAACAGATTAAGAAATTTTTTGTACGTTAAACTCGATATTTTACAGCATGACTCCCCCCCCCCCCCCCGCCTCTTGAAATATTCGTCAGTGTCTGCCACGAGGGTGGACTGGACATTCAACAGAATTCTTTTGAAATTGAAGTTTGAATTTTCTCTTTTAGTCAGTCTTTCATGGAATTAGGAGGAAGAAAAGTGGAAGGGAATCGCACTACCTGGAAAATATTTTCAAAATAGAATTTGAAAATATCAATTTTTGGCAAAGATGAGGGAAAGAGGAAGTTTGGGCTCTCCCTGAAACTCAAAATGAAAGTAGATTTTAGGCTATCTTTGCTGACATGCTAAGTTCGGGGCTCCTAAGAGAAACTGTTCGAAACTGAATTTTTAAATAAGCTACTCATGAAAATTCAATTTGTCAAAGCAAATAGTTTTTTTTTTAAAGGTAATTATTTGCAAGATAAAAAAAGTTCGAGAGCAAAGTTTAAAGTGAGACTTGAACAACATGAATAGTATTAATATTATTTCCAAAGTTCTTTACAATACTTTTGCTTGTTGTTATTATTATTATTATTATTTATTTCATTCACTTTTTTTTTTATTTTTGCACAATAGGTTCACTTTTTAACTAGAATTGAAAGGAATTTTCTGTAGAAATTCATTTAAAATTTCTTGGTTCTAATACATTTTCTTATGTTCACGTTAATCAAAGTGTTGCGGCCAAAAATCTAATATCGTGCAATTGAATTCGTAAAGCTGCAGCAGAAAAAATATGAGCTTATAAATACGACGGAAGAGACTCGCTGCAGAAGAAAATATAAGCGGATAAAAAAACTGATATAATGTATTAATCAATTTTTTAAATTGATCTAACAAAGGAAGTAGGATTTTTGCGCTACACACCAGAACATTGAGAATAAAATATTGAACGCGCATGGAGAAAAAAAAGAAGGTTGTTAAGGAAACAGCTGGCTTAAGACGAAAAAAAAAAAAAAAATGGCTTGCATCGAGTTTTCTGCAAGAAATTCATGTTGAATAATTGATTACATGACTGAAAATGATAGCTTGTCGAAAACATTTCTTCTTGTTTCTTTTAATAATTTAAAACTTCCACTAGCTTTGGACAGAAAAAAAGGAATAAGGTTGATAGAACTTTATTATGAAGAATAATAGGAACAAAACAAAAAAGAAGCTTGAGTTTTTTCTTCATGTTACATAATTTTGGCGTGAAAAATAACTTATAACAATATGTGACAGTTGAGACTCAATGTTTATGTAATGTTCGTTCCTTCATGGACACTGGAAAATCCCAAATAAAAAATAGATGAAGATTTATAAGAAGAAAGTAACATTTTTTTTTTCTGGCAGAATCAGTGATTCCCAATAGCTTGGGTTTTCCCCCAAGTTCTTGAGTTTTCCCCTTACATCTTGGGAATTAATAGAGATCTTATGAACTGGAGATTTTGTCCGAAATTCTTCTGTTTTGGGCAGGGTGTCGATGATTTAAATCAATTGATTTAAATCAGTGATTTAAATCGCGATTTAAATCAATTGATTTTTTTAAAAAAATCATTGATTTAAATCACTTTTTATTTTAATAATTAAAAAATTCTCTTGGACAATCCCAATTTCATTATTTTTACCACTTTCTTTAAGAGCTTTGATTTCCATCTAATAAATGCAAAAGTAATCCTACTCATCCCCTCTTCACAGATGCTGGAAGGTTGCAGTCCAAATAATATGTATGCACAAGTAGTGCTATTTGTTGTCTAATATGTGAAATAAAGAAAATACATGCAGGTGCAGGGCAGGTGTTGCAAAGAGTGAATTGAGGGGGGAGGGACATGATAGAATGTGTGTGATATACTTTCAGTGAAAAGAAAAAACAAAAACAACCAAACAGAAGATGAATTTTCTATGCCTTGCATTAGCAACTGGGGAGGGGGGGGGGAGCGCAGTCTTTATTAGTGGCTGAAATGGAACATATTCCAGCTTTACAAAATAAAAGCAAAATAAAGAGAGAGGAGGGCTGAATGAAGTGAAGATTGGTTTGAGCTTCCTGCCCCATTTGATTTTTATCCTAGCTAGTAGACAGGATTATTTTCAGATTGGCTCCTAACACTTTTTTTCTGGGTTTCTTGCTGGTGAAGCTTTACTTCAAAGGCGTTTTTGTATTTTTAAAAACTTAGAGGTAAATTGTTCATAAATAAAAACTAATTAATAACTGAAATTTCTAATTTTTTTTAAAAAAATCAAAAAAATCCGATTTAAATCAAAAAAATCTGATTTAAATCAAAAAAATCCGATTTTTTTGATTTTTTAAAAAAAATCATTGATTGTTTTACACCCTGGTTTTGGGTTTTATCGATGAAAAGGATGCATTTACTAAATATTTTAGCAGCATTTTCAAAGTGTAATTTTTTGGTTCAGCAATCTAAAATGTAAAGAAGTTTTGTTGTCTTGTGTTGTCTCCCCAAAATTTTAGGCTATACTAAAATGCAACTTAACTTGACACTGAACGTCACTACGGGCGGAGCCAATAAGAGCTCACAAGCATTCAGAGCCAATAAGAGCTCACAAGCATTCAGCGATCTCCTCTAAATCGCCAAGTAGGCTGTGACGTTTTATCTAGCTCGTTTTTCATAGGCTAACGTCACGCAAGCGTCACGCTGACGTCACAATGGTATTGTCAAGAAAGGTTGCAGTGTAGTGTAGTAATTTGGGGTGCACTATCTCACTTTTCCAACTGTAACGCAAGGGCGGATCCAGAAATGTTCCAAGGGAGGGGCGATTGGTTTTAGTTTTCTACTTGCCCCTTTTTTTTACCACATATCCTGGTTAACACATGTTTATTACAAATGTTTCTTTCTTCAATTTCGAAAAAATTCCGGATCAGAGCCCCGAATCCCAACCACTTCTCATAGTATCATCGAAGATCATTTAAAATTTCCTTTCTTGAACTTCAAAGTCGAAAAATTTCTGGAGGAAAGCACCTCAAGGGAGGAGCGATCGCCCCATCGCCCCTCCCTTGTATCCGCCCCTGCTGTACCGTCATTTGGTGTGAAGTCCGACTTCCACAGCACACACATGCCATCAAGATCTGTTTATAGGGTAGGCAACCATTCACAGCACAACAACCCATTCACACAAAGAAAGGACAAGGACAGGAGAGAGAAAGTACATCCATGACCGAGCCGGGATTCGAACCCTAAATCTCCTCATCTTAGTCAGACTTCTTTAACCACTAGGCAAGGTGGCCGGTAATGTAAAGAAGTGTAGAAAAAAAATTGTATTGAATTAATCTCGTATTGACCCTGCATGTAATTTATCTCTATATGTTCCAAAAATCTTTCCTACTTATCTGTCTTACTGTTTGTACAATCTCTAAACATTCAAAAAAAAAAAAAAAAAATACGGCGAAGAAATTTTGGAGTGTCTGTGGCTATCACATATCCAGTAGACCCCCAAATACCTACAGCTTTGAAATTTACTTCTGAATTACTTCGGACCACAGAAGTTAGCAACAAGAAGCGTATTTTTTTTAATTTATTTATTTTTTTAAATTTCAAATTAATGTGTTTGAAAATATATTTTGAGCTAACTTTTTACATAAATTGCCTATTAAGGGGATCAGGGATTTCCCACACCCTTTAATATTCTATATCAATTGAAAGAGCTTCTTCTTCAGCGCAATATGAAGTTTCTTCCAATTTACACGCAACTGGAGTTACAAATGCTTTTACTTTTACGCGAGTCCTAGGTTAAATTTTAAGCTTTTACTTGAGGAGCAAAATGCAGGAGGACCAATCCAGTGAATGACACCCCTATCCAGTGGAGAACCACAGTATCTTCTAGTCATTTTCTTTTTGGAAATGTATAATGTATGGAAGGAAATTGCTACTGTGAATTTATAAAAAAACAAAGCTTTTGAATCCTTGTTTAGTAAATTAAATTATAAACTGTTCATTCACTGGTCTCTCTACCATATGAACTACACAATTTTGCAAGACATTGCAGGTACGTGTTTTGTGTCTGCAATTTCTTGCAAATAACTGCAATTTTTTCGTGGTTTAATTATCTTTTACATTTTAGCGAAAAGGTATTTCTTCCTAATCAACAAGAGTATCTGCATAAACATAAAGAAATCAAAATGTATATAAATATAAACACCTTTTAAATTTAAGATTGTACGGTATTCTTTCATGTATTAGTACACCAATAAATTGAAACATCTGTCCCTTAAAATACCTTTATTACTTGGGAAATGGAACATTTTATCAAAGATTCTGACGTTGTTGTGCCTCGAAAGTATCGAATAACAATTAAGCTCCTACGAGTTTAAAGACCTAAATAGAGCGACGACTGGAAATGAAATTATTCATGGAATTATCGATTGCTCTAATTTAGGCCAACGCTATTTACATTTGTTTAGGTCAGGACTAGTAGAAGGAAATAAAATGTGTGTGTGTTGACTTGATTTGCGATTTAACTAAATTAAAAAAGCTTTATCTAACTCTTCGACGGATTAATCTCAGATTTATTTTCGGAATAGGAGGTTTTATCCAGATTCTGAGCCATTTTAAGACATTTCATTTTGACAAATCCAATGGTTGACTGGTCGGCCCAATTTGTCCTTGGAGATATTCTAAATGTAGCTCTTGCTTTTTTGTATATCGAATAAGAGAGAACGAGGAAAACTCTCCCACCAGAAAAATCAACTCGACGACGGTTAGACACAGCAAAAACTCCTCTTCCTCGTTTCTCAAAGCAATGCCGTTCCCGTCGGGATTCGAACTCGAGACTTCGTGTTTCCGAGTCAGATCCAGACTGATGGGCCATTCCGTGAAAAGTGAAACCAATTGGTCAAAAATTCATTTTGAAGTTATGTTGCTATGTTATACATCATTTTAAAGCTTAAGATGTATATTTTAAGAATCCTGCATTGGTTTTTTGGTGAGAGTTAGAATAATACTTGTTTTCGTAGTTGGAAGTACGATATTCACGAACTTGTAAAAATCAGAAAAAAAGAACACATTTTCAAATGAATATTTCTCATCGAAAAACAAAAACAAAAATAACTACTTGTAGCACAATTTTAACTAATAAAACGGTACTATAATAATATGCATTCATTAATTTCTTTTGAATTGATCTAAATGGTGTAATTAAAGTTTGAAAAACAGAAGTTTGATGTTACGTCTGTAACAAAACGAAGCAAAAGTTGTCATTACGTCCTAAAAAATCAAAATTAAAAAAAAACCCTTAATGGTCCTTTTGGCAAATTCTTAGAGTAATTTCCCACCAATGTTAAAAATATTGCAACTGATTTAGTTTTTAAATTAATGCTGTTACAGACGTAACATTTCGGACATAACAAAAGGCTCTGTGTTACGTCCGTAGCAAAAGTAAATTTCCAATTAAACAGGTAAAAAGCACAGGATGAGCAGTACATGTACATAGCATAATATGGTACGAGTACTAAAGTTTCTGGTATTCTGATTTTGAAATTTTTAATTATGTCGGCATGTAATTGAAATTTATTTGCAAAAATGCCGTTCGAATTTCGAAAACGTCGGACGAAAAAGGACAAATTTTTTCATTCAAAAAAAAAAAAAAAAAAAATCAAAATTGACCAACTGTCACCAAGAAGGTTAAATTTTAGTTTTATACTAGTATTCTGCTATATCATCCAACATTTTCAAATTTTTAAGTTCTCCTAAGACCAATCACTGATTCCAAGGAGGAATTTACTTTTCCCGATTTTTTTATGTAGCAGCCCCATTATGCATTAATTTTAAGAATACAAATAAATAAATTTGTGTGAAGGCCCTTCTAAACTTTTCTTGTGTCAATCTTTCTTGGAAAAATTTGTCTTAAGATGCATTAATTTATTTTTACATATTGACATATCGGCATATGCTCTCAACTCCCCCAGACTTACCCAAATTTTCTAAAACTGTTACAGTATAACTTAAAATATTCAAATAATGTGTTAATTAATGCTACTGTATTGTTTTAGTACAAAAATCTGTGTTTATTCTTGCTTTAAAATACCGTTTTCTACTTTCAAATCAGAGATGTTACGTCTGTAACACCACTTTGTTTCGTCCGTAACAAGTTTACGATTTTTTTTCACAAATTCGGCAGTCAAAATCCACACAATCTTTATGGTTTTAGAAAGCTTGAAGTCTCTAGAACACGTATTTAAAAAAAAAAAGTTAAAAATTTCCGTATAATTCAGAGGAATATTGTAAGTTGTATGACATAGTCGAGTTTTTGCTTTTTTGTGAATTACGTCTGTAACAGGCAGTTTTTAATTTCTGTATTTTTTTGTAATTAAGAAATCTGCACGCAAATTTAATGTAGCATAAACATCATCAAGTTACACTACAGAAAAAAAAATTGAAGACTTTCATCAGTCCAAACCAGAATTATTTGTGTTCAAAGTCTGCGTTTGTTACGTCTGTAACGATGGAATTGCCCTGATGCAATCGAAATTATGCTGCTAAAGACTAGGAGTCAATCGAGCAGGCGAGTAGAAGTGTCAATTTTTCAAAATTAAATTTAAAATTTCTCTTAGGAGACCAAAAAAAAGAAAAGGAGGAACATTATTACATGATATCTTTGAAATGAATAAGTGGTATTTCAAATTGTAATTTTTTCACCATTATGACTAGGATTTCGTTTCGCCGAGAACTTCGCTTGTTAATTAAGCGTGGAGACGAAACACAAATTAATTTTACATTTGATGTGCATCAGGCTTGGAGTAATCGTCGATTACGTAATCGTGATCCACGTAATCGATTACATTTTATTGTAATCGTAATCTTAATCATAATTTGGAAATGGGACACTCGTAATCCTGTAATTGTTATTTTAATCAAGTATTTCTTGTGTAATCATAATTGTAATCTTTCTTTCAATAATCGTAATTTAGCCTTGAAATCGTGTAATCTGATTTTTTTTTTTTTTGAAAATATTTTCACACATAATTTAGTTTTTTTGCTTTATATTTTAATGATGATAATATTTTTAATTAATAAGTATGTTGTCACAGTCGGCAACGCGCTTCTCCAAAAGTGGGGAAGGGGGTGAGGGAGAGGAGCGAACGGCGCGCAAAGGAGAGGGGGGGGGGCAGTTGACCCCTGGAAGCGCTCTGTGGTTATGCCAGGGCCAGGCTTAGGCTTTTTCCATACTCATCTGTATTATTCGTTATTTCATCATTATCCCTGTATATAAAAACTGTAAATAAAAAACCTTGTTGTCCATTATCGGCCCAATCGTGTCCTCAATCACACGACTTCACCAATGTCTAAACAGAACCCGCTCTCAGCCAGCTCTAACATATGTAAAATAAAAAAAAGTTCTGTGTTTATAGATTTTTAAAAGTTTTTTTTGTATGAAAATTGTTAAATTTTACTAGAGAATTTTATAAGAATTTCATTTGAGAATTTTATAGTCAAGAATTTTACAATTCCAATATTGATTGCATGTAGACAATTTATAAATTGCAAATTTATATTTTTCGTGACAGTAAATTTTTACTAAAATAATTAAACTTTTAATTTAATAGAATATAATAAAAAATATTACTTGCTGTGCAATGTTGTATGTTATTTTAAAGAAGATTACATGCTTTGTTTTCCTTCCGCTTAAAAAGGTGCGCTGAATCCCTTACAAAAATTCCTGGATCCTCCTATATATATTCCTCCCAAATCTGTAATCGGCATGTAAGAATTGATTATATATTTTTTAATAATCTAATCATTGCTGTGATCGTAATGCGATTTGGCAGAGGATTGTAATCGCAATCGCTATTGTAATCTCCAATTTTTCACGCTCGTAATCATAATTATGTGTAATCGATTACATTTTCTCGTAATTGATTACAAGCCTGATGTGCATAGCACCCTGTTAGTACTTTATTTCTTACCACTCGCTTTCATGAGAACCATGTTTTGTAACAAGTGACTCATAAATTAGTCGTATGTAACAATCGTTTTTTTCACATCCTACATATGAACCAAACGTCAGCCGTGCAATTTCCCTTGAAATAGTGAGTGTTTCTTGTAGTTAGGATTGTTGACATAGCTACAGAACAACAAAAGGAAAGAGCTCATTAACTCAACGTGACAACATAAGGCCTGGATTTTTACTACTTAATTTCTGAAGAAGCGCACGAATTTTTGCTTTTCGTGCTTTTCAATCTTGTGTTCTCGCAGGCACTTTGTAATCGTAATAAAGTTAATGCTACAGAATGACGACATTGTGTTTGTTAAGCTAAGTCAGATTTCGGGAATTCAGTTTGATGACAACTTGACAAACAGCTATGGATACCTGTCCACAGGCCCGTCATTTAGGGGGAGCAGAGGGGTCAATTGCCCCCTTCTGACTTTGAGAAATCAATGTATTTACACATAAGTGGGTGTGTTTTTTTATTTTTTCCGATGAAATTGCATTGTGTTTAGACCAGGACTTCTTAAACTATGGGGTCGCGTAGCAAAACTCTGGGATCGCGAGATATTTTAATGTCAAATATTTATTTATATATAATATATATATACCATTTTATAACATTGAAATGTTTTCCAGTGTCGACAATTTTGTAATCGAGAAAATTCATTGTAAAACTTTTATTGCAAAAATTATTGTAGATCACTCAAAAGCGCTAGAAATACAGTTCCGGACATATTTTAAATTAATTACTGATTTCCAAAAAATAGTTTGGATTCAGAAGCCGCTTTGTATTGGTTTAAGTGAGATTGATTACCTGGCACTTAAAGCTCAAGAGGAATTTGCTGAGCTTTCGAGTGACTCAAACTTAAAACTACAATTTCAAAAAAAGCCCTTGACTGAATTCTGGATCGGAACTAGAACAGAATTTCCTGCAATCGCTGATATGGCATTAAATGTACTTCTGCCATTCAACACCACATATTTATGTGAAGTTACTTTCTCAGCTTTAACACATATTAAATCCCAATATCGTTCAGCGTTAAAAAATGTTGAAGATGTCTTACGTCCAGCAGTTTCAAACATTCCACCAAGATTTAATTTGTACTACAATAAAAAACAGGCACATCCATCTCATTAAATTTTTACTTATACTTTAATTCAATACTTACCACGCAACTACTTGAATATTATTCGAGAGAATTAAGACGGTCAGAATCCACTTTTATTTTTGAAACTATAATAAATACAATTTTGGATTTTTTTGTGCAATTTTTAATTTTAGATTTTTGTATGTTTCAAAACGAATTCTAAACTTATATATTTTCATATGTATATATATATATATTGTTACCTAATAAATAAATAAAAAAATATTAATTTATTTTTCTTTTATATTTGTATGGGGTCGTCAAGAAACTCGCAATCATAAATAGGTTCGTGAATGACAAAAGTTTAAGAAGCCCTGGTTTAGACCCTTTGCCCCCCCCCCCCCCCCCCAGGAAAAACTTGAAATGACGTCCCTGCCTGTCCATAGGTTCGTAACCTCGTATGTACGGACTTGCAGAAAAACGACTTTGAAGTTATTCGAGGCAGTGTTGGGCATTCATCAGTCATTTTTTCAATTACCTTGTTAATCGATTAAAAAAGTAATTGCAATTAAATTAATTGCAGATAATTTTAATTGCAATTAAATTATCGCAATTAAACTATTAATTGCTCTTTACAATTTACCCAGGTAGCACAAAAAACGTTTAAACGTTTTACAAACGTTTTTAATCCGTTGAAACAACGTTGATAACCATTTTACAACCTTTAAAAAACGAAGTGTGCTACTTGGGTATTTAATTGAATTATTGTACGTTAATTGTTTCTCTCAATAAAAATAATTGCAATTATTTTTTTAAATTGTTTTGCGAAGCAATTAAAACTAACAATTAACTCAATGTATACAGGGTGAGTTCGATCGAATCTGCCATACGAAAAGGGGTGATAGAAGAGCCCAAGTGGAGTATAGAACCACCCATTAGCGGTGTCAATTCGTAACCGTAACCGAGTTATGGTATATTTAAGGAAAATTCACAAAAAAACAAAATTCTGAGAAAAAGACCAATTTCTGAAGTTCCTGTTGGGTCTACGCACAAAATAAGCACATATTTCGAAAGAGCAGAAAAAATCCTTTAAAATGACACTCTTGTCATCAAGATAGTCGCACTTCACAGTGAGTTACAAGCTTTCAAACACTGGAAGGAAACCAGCGAGGAGTCGGACTTTTATCCCTTAAATTTTCTGTTTAACGTAAGTTTGATGTTTTATTTGATCAAGAAAAGGAAAGTTTAATATTAAAATAATAATTGCAACACTTTTTCATTTTAGAAACATAATAAGAGGTGACTACAAGCAGAAACAAAAGCATTACTTCTCCGTGCTTTTCACAAAAAGAAAATGAAAAATTAACAGAGCTACACTTACATAAAAGATTACATTTACATTTATGCAATGTTCAAAATTCGCAAAAACTTTTGAAATTGGTTGCCCCGCATTGGACACATGCTCTTGTTCTTTGTGAACGAAAACAAGAGTCGCTCTTAATAAAGTGTCATTTCTTAGTTTGGCTGCTGGTTCACCAAACCAAGAAAATTGTATTCAGGAAATGGCGTTAATCCATGACTCGGGCTAGTTGCAATGTGCAAAATGTTAACCTTTTTTTTAAATCTGAATTAATGACGAGTAATTAATTATTATTCTTTTTTAATCTTTCAGTTCCTATCTTCCAATTGGAGTCATTTAAGAGTAAAAAATCGTCTGAAACAAAAAACACACTTTTTTTCTTTTAAGAAAACAAATCGTTATAAAAATAAATAGAACTATTCATTTACAATATTTTTTAATTTATCGTATGTGTATTTTTAGTCTTAAAAAAAAAACTTTTACGCTTCTAATAATTCATGAATGTGCTTGGGAAATTTCTTGCATTATGATTGTTTTTAGAATGTTAAAATTTAGAATGTGCGTTATTAGTTCTGTACCTCAGAACCAGACTAACGTAAGTCCATTTTCGTCATTTTTCAGTAGAGGGGAAAAACGATGTATTCGACAATTCTGTACCTCAGAACCAGACTAACGTAAGTCCATTTTCGTCATTTTTCGGTAGAGGGGAAAAACGATTGTCGAATACATCGTTTTTCCCCTCTACTGAAAAATGACGAAAATGGACTTACGTTAGTCTGGTTCTGAGGTACAGAGTTTTTGAAAGAAAAGTTTCTAGTTAAGTTTTTGCAAGTAAGTGCTAAAGCTGTTAAATTATCTTTTCTATTCACCATCAGTATGCCTCGTTTTTCTAACGAAGAATATGCTGACATGCATTTCGTGTATGGATTTTGTAATGGTAACGCTCGCAGAGCCGAGAAGGAATATCGCCTCCGTTACCCGAATCGTACTGCACCTAATCGAGCTGTGTTTGTCTCAATTCATCGAAAGCTCAGGGAGACAGGTTCGTTTGCTGCGTTGTTCGAGAGGGGCCAAGATGGACGATCTGTGGATGTTGAAGAATATGTGATCGACAGAGTACAGGAAAATCCTAGTGCGAGTTCACGAACGATTGCTAGAGATGGGGGAATTTCACAACGCAAAGTGGTAAAAACTCTTCACCAAAACAATTATCACCCCTACCATTTTACACTAGTTCCAAGAATTGCGCAACTCAGATTTCAAAAAGCGGCTAACATTTTGCAGATGGCTGTTAGCGCGAGACATTGAAGAACATTATTTCCTGAGAAAGATACTGTGGACAGATGAGTCATTGTTCACTCGAGGGGGCATGGTAAATTTACATAACTGGCATCAGTATGCTGAAGAAAATCCATTTTCAACTCGAAACTCATCCTTCCAAACTAGATTTAGTTTAAATGTTTGGCTCGGTGTAATCGGAGATCAGTTAGTAGGTCCGTATGTGTTTGAGAGTACCCTAACAGGAAGCAGATATTTAGACTTTTTGGAACATGATTTGCCAAACTTACTTGATGTTATTCTTGTTACGGAGAGAGCGGAAATCATATTCCAACATGATGGTGCCCTGCACACTCTTCAAATGCCGTTCGGGACTTTCTAACTGAACAATATCCGCAATGGATTGGTCGTATGGGTCCCATTCCTTGGCCACCTCGGTCGCCAGATCTCACGCCTCTAGACTTCTTTGTATGGGGATTTCTAAAACAAGAAGTGTACTGCTCAGAAGTTGCAAGTTTGCAAGACTTGCGCTATCGACTTGATGGAGCAATTGCAAAACTAAGAAAGCTAAGAGCGACTGTTGTTTCTGTTCGCAAAAGGGCAAGGGCGTGCATCCGATGTGGGGGCGACCAGTTTCAGCAGTTGTTGTAAATTTTGCAATCTGTGTAATTGTAAATCTTCGATTTCACCTTTGTGCTTTTGTTAAATGCTTTTGTTTCTGTTTGTAGTCACCTCTTATTATGTTTTTAAAATGAAAAAGTGTTGCAATTATTATTTTAATATTAAACTTTCCTTTTTCTGAACAAATAAAACATCAAACTTACGTTAAACAGAAAATTTAAGGGATAAAAGTCCGACTCCTCGCTGGTTTCCCGTTTCTGACGAATGGTGATTTTCATACTCTTTAAAACTAAATGTTGAATTTCTGCTGAACTTGAAGCCCAATAGGATTTTCTGTTGTATCATCTGAAAGCTAGTGAAATGGGAAAGTTTTTGGTGCATTTGACCGGTTGTAGCTCATACGGTTGTTTCTGAAATTTTTGACTGAAAAGTTTGATGAAATTTCATTTTTGAGTGTTTCCAGTGTTTGAAAGCTTGTAACTCGCTATAAAGTGAAAAACTCTTTCGAAATATGTGCTTATTTTGTGCGTAGATCCAACAGGAACTTCAGAAATTGGTCTTTTTCTCAGAATTTTGTTTTTTTGTGAATTTTTCTTAAATATACCATAACTCGGTTACGGTTACGAATTGACACCGCTAATGGGTGGTTCTATACTCCACTTGGGCCCTTCTATCACCCCTTTTCGTATGGCAGATTCGATCGAACTCACCCTGTATAGGTACAGCGCAGTGCATTGGGTAGAGATTAAAGTATTATTCGATTTTGTATTTTTGTTGCAAATATATACAGTATACACACATACATGTGTACAACAGGACCGTCATTTCGAATTTTTCCAGGAGGGGGTAAATGGGGTATACACAATGTAAATTTGCTAAAAAATGGCAAAAACCACGCCTACTTACATGTAAATACATTGATTTCCTAAAGTCGAGGGGGGGTCAATTGACCCCCCTGAACCCTGAAATGACGGGCCTGGTGTATAATACACAATAAGCACACATATATGTGTTTATTTGCATTGATTTTTTATTTGTTGCTAACATGTGTATTAAAATAGTTAGATAGTAATATGGCACCCATCCATATCCTAGGTAGACACGTCGCCTGCACAGTATATAAAACAAAGCCAGTTTTCTTTTTTAAGAGTTAGTTTTAATTAAATTTCAAAAAACAAATGTCAATTGTTAATTTCAGGTAACTACAATTAACAAAACTAATTAGTTGTTAACTGTAGAAAACTACAATTAAGAATGAATTAGTTGTTAACTGCTACAGTTAACAACAAGAAGTTCTGTCAAGAACTAAACGAGCCTACTTTCCCGTACATCGACATCGGCATTCTCGCATCTGATCATTATTCTCTTGATTATCTGAGACTGAAAATTATGTCAAACATACCTTTTTAGCACTTAGAGCTGATTTCAAAAAGCAAAATATACCCCTCTCATCAGATGAAATAGACACGTAAAAAGTAATTAACGAATAAATAAAGTTTTGTCGCAAGTTTTAAAGAGTGTAACTGTTACAGTTCCTCCGTAGAAAAAATCCTCCATCGTTTTCAAAATAATAATAATAATAATAATAATAATATAATAAATAAATAAATAAATAAAAGTACAAAGAGCATCAAAACACATTTTATCAAAGAAAGAAAAAAAAAAGGAAAAAGAAACTCGTCCGTCAATAAAATGTCTCGAATTTAACTTTTAATCCGTTGCCAGTCGTTAAATACATATAAAGAATAAAATGTTCTCGTGAATGAAAAATTTTTGTTACAAAAAAAAGTCGTCTGCCCAGAAAAAAAAAATAAATAAAATAAAACAATTGAATAAATAAACAAAAAATCGTCTGCACAGTCAGTCATTTTTTTTCTGAGCCTGCATTTCCGCCATATTTGCGGAGTCGGAGTCGGAATCAGAGTCCTCACAGAAGATTACTCAGAAAAGTACTTTACAAACATTATTTATCAAAACCATTTTCTTACAAAGTTAGTTTGAAGGAAATCCGACTTTAAGTTCAGGATCAACATTCAACTTAAATTCCCCGTAGACGCTAATGTTAAATTTTTTTTCTGAACGGTTCAATATTGAACGAAAAATGGTTCAAATCAAAAAGCGAAATATGGGAATGTATGGAAAAGCCTCTCCGAGATCTTACAAACAAAAAAAAGTTTATTCCATTCGGACGGTTCACTCAAAAGTTATTAGGTGGGGAAAGGTTGCTTGAACGGTTCAATGTTGAACGAAAAAATGTTCAAATTGAAAATTTAAATACGGTAATGAAGTATCCTTGCTGAGATCCTTCGAACAAAAAAAAGTTTGTTTAAATCGGACTGTTCACTCAAAAGTTATTAGGGGTGACAGCTTGTTTGAACGGTTCAATGTTGAACGAAAAATTGTTCAAATCGAAAATGTAGATACGGGAATGAAGTATCCTTGAAAAGATCTTTCGAACAAAAAAAAGTTTGTTCAAATCGGACTGTTCACTCAAAAGTTAGCATCGCGGGACAGGTTGTTTGAACGGTTCAAAGTTGAACCAAAAATTGTTCAAATCGAAAAATCAAATATGGCAATGAGCTGTACTCGCCGAGATCTTTCCAACAAAAAACAGTTTATTCCATTCGGACGGTCCACTCAAAAGTTATTAGGCGGAGAAAGGTTGCTTAAACGGTTCAATGTTGAACCAAAAATGTTCAAATTGAAAATTTAAATACGGTGATATAGTATCCTTGCCGAGATGCTTCGAACAAAAAAAAGCTTGTTTAAATCGGACTGTTCATTCAATAGTTATTAGGGGTGACAGCTTGATTTAGCGGTTCAATGTTGAACGAAAAATTGTTCAAATCGAAAACGTAGATACGGGAATGAAGTATCCTTGAAAAGATCTTTCAAACAAAAAAAAGTTTGTTCAAATCGGACTGTTCACTCAAAAGTTAGCATTGCAGGACAGGTTGTTTAAACGGTTCAAAGTTGAACCAAAAATTGTTCAAATCGAAAAATCAAATATGGGAATGAGCTGTACTCGCCGAGATCTTTCCAACAAAAAAAAGTTTGTCCAAATCGGAATGTTCATTCAAAAGTTATTAGGGGGGGGGGGGACAGACAGACCGACCGACAGACCGACGGACCGACACACAAATTCCCCATCTCAATACCCTACTTTCAAATTTTAAATTTTTCGATATTCATTTTACCTTTTTATGTTTTTAACTTGGCGATATTTTTTGGACTTGGCGATATTTTTTGGACTTGGTGATATTTTTTTAATTTGCCGATATTTTTTGGACTTGGCGATATTTTTTAAATGCATTAACCTACTTTTAATACTTTTTTCGTCTTTCTTTTATTTTTAACGGGAAAGTAGGCTAATTAATAAATTGTTAATTGTAATTTTCCACAATTACAATTAATCAATTGTTGGTTGTTGTGGTAACGTTTGCCAATTAGTCAATTGTTAATCTTTAATTGTCCATGCAATTAAAATTTGCCTAACACTGATTCAAGGTGTATGAATTTGAAATTTTGGCTGATATTAGAGTTTTTTTTTTGCTTTGAAAGTAAAAAAAGAAAGATACTGAGGCAGCCATGTCATTTCGATATTTTCTAGAAGTGACGAGTGGAAGGTAAAAGTATATATCGTCGCTTTGGAAGAATAACGCTGCAACTCAAAAAAGCCTATTTTTCAGGAGAGCAATTTTTAACTTTTCAGAAACTTCTATCACGCTTGTGTTCAAAACTATTGCGACAATTTTAATGAAACTAGCATTAAAAAACCGCATTTTAATCTCTTTTCTAATGTAGCATGATCGACTTCAATGGCATTTTAACTAATAACGTCATTTCAAAAAGAGTGAAGGTAGTTTGAGTTACATCAATGTTCTCCAAAAATTGCTCCCTAGCAGATATTTTTGACACTTTTGAGTTGTAACCTCGTTCATCATAAAGAGCGATTTTTTCTGAACAAAATGATATAAAAAAGTCACTTTTCGATTTTTTTGAGTTGCAGCGTTATTCTCCCAAAGCGACGATATGTGCTTAAAACTCAACGCAAATGCTTCGAAAAAATCTACTAAAACCGTGTCTATTCGTATGTTAATACATTAGTTTTTCGGGTCATTCCATGAAAATGTCAACCTCAGCGTCAAAAAAAAAAAAAAAAAAAAAAAAAAACTACCTTAAAAATTTACCTGTGACCATTTTTTTATTCAAGATACTTTCTAGTATTTAAATCTGGCAACAGTTTTGAAAGAATTCATGTTTTATTTATTTTGGAACTCTGTAAGCAAATGGCTGCAGAAAATTCTTAGAAAATGTTAAAATCTTGGTCATTGTTTTAGAGTATAATTGTTAGAATTCTTGTGATTTTTTAGAAGAATTGCGTTTCTTATGAAAGTTTTGAGCGGTATTCATACAGAATTGACTGATTTTTCATAAAATTTATAAGGTAAGCATTTTAATTTTCTCAGCTTTTGCATTCTTTAATTTTGTGTTACGTTAGTCACAAAAATTCAATGTTTTCTATTTTAAAACAGAACTAAAAGATATTAAATATCATAACAGTTCATTTTCTTATTTCTGTATCATAGCTACTTGAAAATCGCAAAATATTTATTCTAGATAAATACAAAAAATATTAGTGTGACTAACGTAACATTTTAGGTGTGACTAACGTAAAAAAAAGATTACTGTTGTCTAAAACTTAACTAATTTAGTGTTTATTTCTATTTATAGTTAAGAGAAAACACCTATATTGAATTAATTTGAAATATTTGAGGCTGCAAAATGGCTCCCTTGACTGCTGCAGAACGGAAAAGAAGAAGTCTGGCGAATCAAAGCTTACTAAAAAAAATGGAAGAAAGAGAAAGGTCCAAAACATTGATGCAAGAAAGGTCCAAAACATTGATGCAAGAAAGGTCCAAAACATTGATGCGGAAAAAGACAGATTTGGACATGAAGTTAAAGAAAAAAGTAAGAGAAGCCTCAAAACTAAGAATGAGTAAGATGCGTGCCAAGAAACAGGCTTCTACTTCCTCCACATCTGCAGAATATCCCTTTCCTACAAGGCAAGCGTTGGGAAAAGCAATGAAGAAATCCAGAAATGCTTTACTCAACAGTCCCAGAAGGAAAGTTGCAGTTATCCAAAAGCTGGCATCAGAAGTAGGAGTTCATGTAGAAAGTCCTAAATCCCACAGACATTCGCGAAGTTTGTCAGATATTACAAAACAAAATGTAATCGAATATTACTATAATGATGATATTTCACGAATTCTTCCCGGCAAGAAAGATGTTAAATCTGTAAAAGATAGGGTTACAAACAAGAGAAAGAAGCTGCAAAAGCGCTTGCTTATATATAATTTAAAAGAAGTCTATCAATTGTATAAAAAAGACAATCAGAATTCAGAGATTGGTTTCGCAAAATTTTGCGAGTTAAGGTCAGAGGAAATTGAAACAGTGGGCTCAAAAGATCAAAATGTATGCTGTTGCCCTCACTGTGAGAATTTTACTTTCATGTTGAAGAAGTGCACATGGAAGAGCATGATTAGTATACAAGGCGGGAATGATCTTATCTCGTTCATTGTATGTGATGAACAAAATAGTGAGTGCATGAAACAACAGTGCAAAACATGTGAAAGAAGCTATGAAAAGTTTATTGCTGATAACGTGGACTTAAAAAACGCAGATATTTCTGTCCATCAATGGAAAGGTGCGAAACTAGAAGAAGAGGTGTTTTCATTGAAGGCCTTTAAAAAAGAATTAGTAAAACAAACTAAGAAGTATGCTCAACATGTGTTTAACATCAGAACACAAGCTAGAGAATTGAGAAAACAGAAAGACAATCTCAGTGAAGGAGAGCTCTTACTTCAAGTGGACTTTGCGGAAAATTTCTCCATAAAACATCAGAATGAAGTAATGGCAGCGCATTGGAAAACATCTGAAGATGCTACAGTGACAATCTACACAGCTGTTGCTTATTACAGGAAATGCCTCAACGGTGATTTGGAAGTTCAAACATTTTCTGTGATATCCGACACCAAAACACATTCTTGCCTCGAAGTCAAGTTCTTTAATGATATGATAATTTCGGACTGCAAACAGAATTTGAATTACAGAATCAACAAAGTTATTGTGTGGTCAGATGGAGCAGCATCCTATTTCTAAAGCCGTTACAACATGGCCCTAATGTCTCTGGATGCCTTGTACTCTGAATGGAATTTTACGGAGTCCTATCATGGCAAGGGCCCGCATGATGGCATAGGTGCTGCATTAAAGCGTCACATATGGAAGAGAGTGTTACAGAGACAAGCAGTTGTAACAAACGCAACTGACTTTTTCAATGAAGTCAAGTCATCTTGAAGTATTAGGTGTCTGTTCATATCGGCAAATGATATTTCGGAGAATGTGGCGAAGAATGAAGAATTAATGAGAAATGTCAAGCCCCTAATTGGCATTCAGTCAGTGCACTGTGTAAAAAAAGTTAGAAAGTTCTGTGTCAGCTTGTATTCTAATTCGGGCGACACAACACCATTTGTTGAAGCAGTAAGTCTGAAGAAAGAATACATAACTCAAAAATACTACGGAGTTTTTTATAATAACAACTGGCACATTGGAAGAATATTAGATTTTGATGAAAATTCAGACGCATACAAAGTTAAATTTTTGAAAGAAACAGATCAAGGGTTTGAATGGCCCAAATCTGATTATATTTAAATAGTAGAAGCTAATTTTTTTTTGACAAGCCCATTTAAGTTACAAGGGAACAGCCAATTTAAAATTTCTTACACCGATAGAAAAAAATTAATCATGCAGCATAAGAAATTTAAAAAACAAATGAAAAAAGTAATGTAATTGTCACTGAAATTAGTCTCAATAAATAGTTAAAAGGTGAAGAAAAAAAGACGTAAAGAAGTACAAATACACAGGTATACTGCAGACAAGTGTTACGGGGTACAAGGAACCCCTTTTTCAATGCAATGAAGTGTGAGCTTTAGGATGAAAAATCATCCGATAAAAGCTTATATCGGATGATTCTTCATCATAAAGCTCACACTTCATTGCATTGAAAAAGGGGTTCCTTGCAGCCCCGAAACACGTGTCTGCATTATACCTGCGTATTTGTGCTTCTTTGACGTTGTATTTATTCTTCACATTTGTTGCACAGAGGTATTTATTTTCTTAGTTGTTAAGGTACCGTAAAATGGGGTTAATCGGAACACTTTTCAGCTTTGATTGTAAAAAAAGCAGTTAAAAGATTTTTTTTTAAATTTTATTTTTTGGATAAAAACTTCGGTTTTGCTTTACTTTTGATATTCCAAGCAAAGACAAAAGATTTTGAACAATTACTATTAAAATATACAGCAAATTATGGGTATTCCGAATCACCCCGCTGATAGGGGTCAATTGGAACACTTGTTAAAATTTTTATTTTTTTCAATTTAATCTGTAATAGGTCTCACAAACATGAGTAATATTGATGGGGGAGAATAAGAACAGATAATTACTGTCAAATAAATGTATAATTTCAGTACCAGTAAACGGTTATAATTTGTGACAATTCAAAATAATTTTGAACTTATGAAAAATGAAAAGTAATTTTAAGAAATACTTTTGAATTGAAATACAAAGATTTAACATGAATGGAAGTCACTCATGTCGTCCACAAATATGTACTTGTCCTTAAAACTAGCAATTGTGACTTGGCTTAAGTTTTTTCATAACATCTCCTGGGATGAACTCTACCTTTTCTTTAGTTTTTTGAAATTTCTGGGTTTCGGGGATTGTCCTGAAAGATTTTTTCGCTTATTCATCACTGTCTGTGTGCTGGACGTTTACTACATAAAGTCTATGTGACTTTCCCCCTTTTATTTTAAGTAAAAAGAAGTCTCCTGGAGAAAAAATCTTTTGAAATCTGCAACTTTTGTCATTCTAAGATCTAGTTGCTCACGAGAAGGGATAAACAGTAATAAATCCTTGTCCTTGTCTTGATTAGAAGAATTAGGGTTAGAATCTTGAGTTTTCAAACAGTTTCCTTCAAATAAGTTTGAATTGGAACAACAGAACTAAGTGTTCCGATTCACCCCGCAAATTTTTTTCCTATGGCATTTTTCAGAATTCTTCACTTTTATGACACAATTTATAAAAAATGTAAATTCTAATGTGGTATTCTGTTGTTCAGATACATGTATAATTGAAACATACCACTCATAGTTTTTAAATATAAGAAGGTTTGTTCTTGCATATGAAGTTTTGCAGTCTATGAAAATGTGATGTTTTCTAGCATTCAACGTGCAGCCCTCTTTAGAAGCCAGTAGCGTTGCCAGATTGACAAAAGTAATTTTTTCCTACTTCCTATGATCTTACCTTTCTAAAAAAAAAATTCATGGCGAAAAATACTCAATAGTATATTTATGAAGAATTTCTTTGTACGGTCGGGAAGTTTTGTTCCGATTGACCCCGCTGTTCCTATACACCCCATTTTACGGTATCTATTGCTTCTTATTCGATGGTTACGTTAGTCACACTCCATCTTGAGTAAAAGTGACGTTTAAGACTAAAAAAAATTAAGATTTAATAAAAGTGCTATATATTTTTAAAAGCCAACTTTACACACTTTTCAAATATTTCAATCAATTTTTAACACTTGGTTAACTTTCAGAAATTTTTGCCTCATAACATGAGCATTATTTTTTATGGTTGCAAAAATGTTACGTTAGTCACAATGCTGTTTCAGTTGAAAAAATATGTCTTGTCAGTAATTTTGTTTTAAATTCTTAGCATAAATGATAAATATGTACCATATACATTGTCAATCCACCAATGCAACAAAAAATTATTTTTTATCCTCTACGTTTCAAGCAAAAAGAGTTATAAAATCAGCTCTGAATGTTACGTTAGTTACGATAGAATGACCCTTTCAAAGTCGGTGAGTGAGAGGGGCGAAACTTAATCACATGGAGTGAGAGATATTAATTTTCTTACAGTCAGGCTTCAGAAACAATCAGGAGCTAATGATCTCTTTTTTGAACGAATATTGCCTCACTAATTCACCTCGAAGGAATTTAATAATTTATTGAAAAATTTGCTTTATTTGTATGTATAGTTTAATTAGTGTCTCTGAGAAAGCATCTCGGATGAAAAATTTTCTTATCTGAATAATAACCCAGAAAAAATTCCGTAGCGTATTTATATTGTTCTTCCTCATAATTTCGTTACCTGCTTTCAAACAGTTTTTCAAACTTTTTTTTTAACCCATTAATGCCTGACATTTTTTTCCCAAAGATATTTTATATGCTGGTTACACGGCTACAAAACACACTCTACAATCGTTATGTGCTGCAATCTGTTAATAATGAATTGAAACAATACCAAAGTAATAATTGAATACTATTATTTGGTTGAAAAGTTCAGTTTTGGTAAATTCAAACACGTTTTGGACCGTCCCTAAAAAGGGAAGCTAGGCATTAATGGGTTAATTGAATTTTTTACAACTCAATTTCACCTCGTGACATTTTAAATTAACCCAGTAATGCCTAGCGTCTCTTTTTAGGGACGGTCCAAAAAAGGGTCTGAATTTCCCCAAAATGAACATTTCAACCAAATAATAGTGTTCAAATAGTACCTTGGTATTGTTTCAATTCGTTATTAACAGAAAGCAGCACATAACCATTGTAAAGTGTGTTCTGTAGCAGTTTGAAAATGATCTTTCTCAAAAATGACATCGTTCACAATCTCAATTAAAAAAGCCAAGTTTTCAAAGTTATTCCCAGCTTCGCAGTTTATGTTCATTGCTGATTTTATTTCTTCTTATAAAATGTCTTTTTAAATATTATATCGTAGGTAGAAAAAAAAAATCAGTAAAAAAAGTATGTACCCTCTGGGGTCTATCGTAACTTTTAAGGGACGATTTTTCTTTCCTTAATAAAAAAACTGATTTTTTACATAATATTTTTTTAATTATTTTTCCTGTCCATTAAACACTGTTTGTAACCAGTATACAAAATATCTTTGGAAAAAAAATGTCAGGCATTAATGGGTTAAGTTTAGGCTCATCGCATATTGAAGCGTAATCTTCGTAAGAGCACATTGTGTTTCAAACATAGTGCACCCCCCCCCCCACACACAAATAGGACAACACAGAAATAGTTATAATTTCTCCATGGTATTAATCAGGGTCGCCGAGAGTCAAGGCGGGCCCATTGTCAGCTTGGTTGCCGAAGCCTCCTTCCAGCATGAAACTTGTCAAATTTATTCCGCTCCCTAGTAAAACGGTCCCTTCAAGGGTCGAGTCCCTAATTTCCGACTAGGTTGACATGGCCTCACGTCGGTCCTGGTACAAGAGAGAGAGGGGGAGAGAGAGAGAAATAATTCCACACCTCAAAACACAAATATTCATTTAGAGATTCTTTGATAAGCGGTGTTTAATTTTAAATTAGGCTCTTGCGCCCTTAAAACCAATAAAACCGACTAACTTGAATGCAGATCTTCAAGACCATGCACATGGATATCTTTGCAGTTCTATTCCCAAACACGTGAAATAAATATTAGAAATGTAATACAACTGAATTATTAGATGAAAATGAAAAACTTATGTTACTTCTTATTATGAAATGCATGTCAATGTCACAGCTTTGCGAAAAAGTAACGAATAAAATGGTTCTTTATTCGGCTTTGAATAAACATTTCACTCAGCTAATTATCCCGAGGGAATAAATAGAATATAAAATGTTTTTCAAATGTAAAGGATCTACAAGTTTTATTCGCTACGAAAAGCTTTTTATGAAATAAGGACATGAATTCTTGATAAAGGCACTCAAAAACTGCTGTCAATCTAAAATCTTTATATTTGGGCTAATTCTAAAGGAGCTAATAAAATTTAAATTAAAATTTGAGAAAAAAATAGGCAATTCACGAATTTTTCGAATTTTATACCACCTATGTTTTTTCTACCACCAATTTTTTATTTTAATTTTATTGGCAGTTTTAGTATTTTACTTGTATTAAGATAAACTTCAACTTTGAGTGCTATAACCAAGAAATCATACACGGAAATGTGGGGCAAAGTGAAATAGTTAAGATAACATACCTGTTTCAAAATGAATCAGTTAGAAATTTCATCCGAAAATCAGTGTACATAAAGAAGCATTAATGTATTTTGTTATACAACTATCGAAGAAACGTTATTTTCCATTTTTGGCAGTTATTTTGCACCTTAAAAAAAAAGTGGAAAATTTTCACCTTAAAAAACCATGGGGCAAAATTAAAAATACAAAATTTTTTATGAAACATTTTCTATTTGATGAGTTAGAGAATTAATAAATGAATTATTAATGAAAATATAAACGACTAGATAAATAAAAAAATAAATGAATTTTTTAATATACGAGAAAAAGAAAAGAGTGAACAAAATAGAGAATGAATAACAAAATAAATGAGTAATAAAGTGAATTAACAAGTAAAAGAATGAATATATTAATAAATGAAGAAATACGTACATCATTTAGTGAATGAATGCATAAGCAAACGAAATGAACTATTTCACTTTGCCCCGCGTGCACCTGACGAATTACAGCGAACAGTTAAAATTCAAACATTCCTAATATAAACTAAATAAGGAATGCACTGGACATCAGTAAATCTCAGTTAATAGTTAAAATGATAAAAACAAAGATTTTATCATTTTATTTTCAACAAGAAATATTTTTGAAAAACCACGAATATTACAACAAAGGTATAAATTTTGAAAATGACTTGTATTGTATAATTTTTTCGTTGTTCTTAGGAGCTACTTATTTATTGACCGAAATCGACTATGTCTAAGAACTTAGATAAAATGTTGCTAGATATTTGGCGCAGAAAATTGAGAAAATATTTTACCATTTCACTTTGCCTCGCTATTTCACTTTGTCCCACATTACCCTACTTATTTTATTTCATACTTTATAGTGGGAACTTTTTGCATATGTATAGTAATCTTTTTCCACGAAGGAAATAAAAACTTGACGGGTTAAATTTGACTTAAAATACTAACAAAAGCACGTCTGGCAAATTAATGTTGAATGCATTAAAAGAGAATGCTCGAATTCCTGTACAGGATGCAAAAAGATTGCGCATTTCCTTTTGCAGGTGTTGTGAAGGAAATTGAAAAATGCTGTGGTAAAATGGATTCGGTTTTTACGATACTGAGTGTCCTCTCCCCCCCCCCCCCAAATATACGGTTTTTTGAGACAAAAATTACAATTTTGAACTTCCAAAGCGCAACTTTTTAAGACACGGATTGAGGAATTAAATAAAACACTGAAATATCAGTTTTGAAATATTCATAAACAAAATGAATGCTACCATTAAACTTTTATAGGGTCATAGAAGCGTAATTAATTTTACATAATTGTTTCACATCAGAAGGCTGCGTCGGCCACCTTGTCTAGTGGTCAGAGCAGTCTGCCACGGATGGTGCGGTCCCGGCTTCAAATACCGGCTTGGGCATAGATGTGTTTTCTCTCTCCCGTTCTTGTCCTTTCTTTGTGTGTTGTGATTCCATTGTTGTTGTGCTGTGAAAGGTTGCCTACCCTATAAACTGGTACCTATTTCATGCGTGTACTGTGGAAGTCGGACTTCACACCAAATTACGGTACAGTAGCAAAAGTGAAGCAGCGCATCCCAAATTGCCAGCCTGGCTGGCATACGACAACAACAATCAAAAGGCTGCGTATTCAAATCACGGCTGGGTCACCATTGTAGAGTACGTTATGATGGAAGGGTGAGAGAGGAGATATGGTGAGAGAGAGCAAGTGAGCATACTACAAGGTGTCTGACCCCCCCCCCCCCGAATCGACAGCGCAGCCTACTGTCTAAATGTTTTTCGTGCGACCTCCGCCGTATCTGCGCACGCGCGAAGTCTCCTCGGACTTGCTCGAAATAGGGGGAAAAGCAACGAGGAAGTAGAAAGCGAACAAAAGCTGAAGGCATCGGGTAGTGCGCATCCCAAACCTATCTCTCCTTTTTCAGATGGAAGCGTCCGTGGCTCCCAGGCGCACAAAACGCAAACAGACAGTACACCATGTACCAAGGCCCTTCCACTTCGCGGGGCACACCTGTGCTCTCCCAATCCTCAAATTGGTTTCAGCAAAAGTATAATTTTATCTTTAAATCTGATTTAATATTTGAATTTTTTTTGATGGAAGTGTCTTTTACAAAACATTTTTTCTCTCTTCCACTAACGTTTTTTGCATTTCCTGCATTTTTCAACAAAAAGTTCAGAAAATTTAAGTTGGTTGAACCGCAATTTCAAATTAGCAATGAAAGCAACGCCAATCACTTACGCAACATGGAGTAAAGAGAGGTTCAAACAATCCTCTGATATGAAGAGTGTGTTCTGAAATCAAATTAGGCTACTGAAAAAAACGTGTGATGCCCAAAAGTCCTTGAGAAAATGAAGTGTTGCCCTACAGATCACTTTTGAAAAGACCCAGACAATTTTTAATAAGTTACAACCCTGTCGCTGAAATATGTCAGAATATTTAAGGACAATCTCTTTTTACAACGGTTGATTGACAATCTCTTTTCAATATAACTAAGGACCAAAACAGAAACAAATCACTTCTTGTCCTTTGAAAGCAGAGTATTACTTTGAAGCAGTGGTCACGCGGAAGTAGAGAACCGTCGGAAGTAGCGCTCTACAAGTAGCGAAACTACTGTAGTAGCTACATTTTTCAGTAGTTTGTAGTGCAGCGCACTACTTTTTTAAAAAAGTAGAGTAGTGAGTAGCGCGATGCAGAAAAATAGTAGTTTGTAGCGATTTCTGGAAACCACTTTTAAATTAAAAAAATGAATAAATAAATGAAAAAAAAAAAAAAAAAACGGGGAAAAAAAAAAAAAGATAGAACGAAGGAAAAAACAAGGTTTAGTTGGCTCTGACTGATGCAAATCTTGCACGAGTACAGCAGCGGACGCAATGAGAAATAAGAAACACAAAAATATATGAGCTGATCTTATATACATCATTTTGGCGAAATACATTGTATCTGTTTGATGTCATTGGTTTATTTGGCATCATAATTTTAATGTTCCTTCAAACAATTTTTATGTTTCTAAATATTTCGTGGCAAGAAAATAAAAAAATTGAAGGTTGAATTCTTTCAATCTTTCAGTTTTTGAATCCTTTCTAATGGCGAATGTTCGTAAAAATTGAAAAAAAAAAAAAAAAATCTAAAAAGGACAAATTTCAGCGAAAAAAAAAAAAAAAAAGGAAAAGTAACCAATAAATTCATAGACAATTCCTAGTTCTATTCCATATTCAAATGAGTTAATGTATTAATGTAAACCACTTTTCGAATTTTTTCGGTCAATCCTCAAACGGTGTATGCTTTTTATTTTTTTATTTTTTAAAAAGTAACGAAATAGTGACTGCAATTCAAAAGTTGTTTGTAGTCGCTACATTTTTAAAAAAGTAGTTGTAGTTGTAGTTAACTACACTTGCAACAAAGTAGTTGTAGTTGTAGTTCGCTACAAAAGAAATGTAGTTTTTCCAACCACTGCTTTGAAGTTATCAACACTGACAAGTTTCTATAATGTAAATATGAGAATTATGTTGATCAAGAATTCTTAAAACTTACAGATCTTATTTTCAGTAACATTTATTGAACCAGAAGCGATTTTTCAGGAAGGTAAATGCATGTTTGGTGAGTAATTTTTCTACAAGGGTTCTCTTCTGAGCAATGCGACAACTAACAAGAAGTTCCATCCGGAGCTAAACGAGCCTACTTTTTCGTATACCAACATCGTTTTCCTTTGCATCTGACCGATAGTCTGTTTTTATTATCTAAGACTACTAATTATGCCAAACATACCTTTTTAACAATTAAAGTTGGTTCCTAAAAACAAAATTTTCGTCTCTTATATAATGAAATAGATACGTAAAAAATAAAAAAATTTGGCACATTTAAACAATGTAACTAATATATTTTTCTCATAGAAAAAATCTTCAATCGCATTAAAAAAAAAAAAAAAAAAAAGAAAAAAAAAAAAAAAAAAAACAGGCAAAAGGGAAAAGAATTTAAAATTTTAAAATGACATCCAAATTAATACATTTTGTCAAATATATATATATATATATATATATATATATATATATATATATATATATATATATATATATATATATATATATATTATATATATATATATATATATATATATATATATATATATATATATACATACATATATATATATATATATATATATATATATATATATATATATATATATATATATATATATATATATATATATATATATATATATATATATATATATATATATATATATATATATTATATATATATATATATATATATATATACATATATATATATTTATTTATTTATTTATTTAGCTCTTTATTTTATGTAAAAATAAAGCATCTCGCGCATTTTATTTTTCTTCCCTGTTTCCAAAAATTGAATAAATAAATAAATATTAAATAAACTTTTTAAATGTAGAAATGAAACAGAATACGTATATATGTATATATGTATGTATGTTCTCTATTCAAATCCACAGTTTACGTTGGATGTTGCCCAAACTTGGCAAAGTGCACTTGGGCACTCGAGAAGTTTCGTAGCGGTATTCGAAAGCAAACAAGTACTGAACTTTTCGATCTTTAATTCTAGGACTTGAAAACGGCTTTTTCTACATGAAATAATTTTCGTACCGTCTAAAAAAAAAAAAAAAAACCTCTTTCGAAGAGTTTTTCCTTTTTCCTATTGATGGGAAGCTCCAAGAGTCTAGCTTAAACTAAAGCTTTGAATAGTATTCAGGGCTTTAGCTTAACAAAGGAAAGAACTATAAACCTTTATAAGTAAGGGAAAAACAATTTTGAATGCCCTTGGCCCATGTACCTATGCTTTAATTTGGCCCTGAACTTTCTAATCTCAGTGGAGCAATAGCCTATAGGGGGGTTTGCAATGCGCATCTCAATTTGTTTGACCGAGATCTCTTGGGTTCCAAATAGGTGGTTAGTCGAGCGCGGAACCCCCTGGGTTTAGCTCCCAAGCACGCTTTGTACTCATTTTATCAACCCACTGAAGATATGTAAGGCTGAGTCGACTATGCCCAGCCCGGAATCCGGGTGCACTGCGCGTAAGTACGGAGCGCTACCACTAAACCACCGGTCTTCAATTTGGCCCTGAGTATTGTAATATTGGAAATGTTTTTTGTATGCTTATTTAGAAATTTATTTAGTTCTTTCTTCCTTTTTTTTTTTTTTTTTTTTTTGCTTGATGTCTAGCGTTTCATCTTATGCTCGCGCGTTCTCATTCGGTAATATTCGGAGTTTTATTGGGTGAATTAATTATTTCTACCCTCCCAAAAACTTTAGTTCGGGAAGCCACTTTACGCACTTAGGGCCGACGAGAGACCATGTCAGCCCAGTTAGAAACTAAGGGTCCTGCTTGGATTCGGAGTAGCAAATTCTTAAAAGTTTTTTGGGGGAGGGAGAGGGTCCAGAGACCAAACTGAAAGGGGGGGGGGCTGTCTTGGCTCTCGGCGTCCCTGTACGAGTTTGAATTCCAACTTTTTGCGTTGGAAAACAAGTTATGAAGACTTTTGGGCTCAAGCTCTTCTTTTGCCAGTAATTGAATCGTTTACTTCAGAAACCACCCAAACGACATAATTTCTAATTTTAAGAAAACGTTTATTTCTTCACGTTAAACTATTAAATAACCAATTACAACAATATTTTCAGAAAGAAATATATCCAAATATGGATATTTTCAGTTTAAAATACTGAAATCCTAATAGCTTTTTTCATAAATAACTGTAAAAATACTTTTTCGAACTTTTTGTGTTTGTCGTCAAAGTGGTTTCTGAAATAAACGATTCAATTGTCCTTTGCATAGTCATGTTACACATTGCACCTGTTGAGTCAACTCCACTGCCAATGTGCAAGGAGCTGAGGGAAAAACAACCAACTCAGTCTGCGGCGAAGGCAGCAGACGACCGACTGCGGCGGAAGAATAAAAAAAAAAGAACAAAAATCATTCCTAGCTTCGATCGAGGCGCGTCGCTTGGCTACCGCGCGTTCCATGGCAATCCTCGGATCTGGCAACCTTGCTTCTCCTCGTTCCCAGTTAGTCCTCAGTTCGCCTCAAAGTGGTGCGCGCGGGCAGCGAGAGAGCTCCACCAGCATCCAAACTGTGTGTGTAGGAAATTGAAGACTTGCTCTGAGATTTTTCTTTTTCTTCATTCTTCTCTTTCCTGCTCTTCTTTCCCGCGAAATACACACTGCCTTAAGGATATGCCTCCCTGCGGACTCTGTCGGTATCTGAACATGGACCGGAATATGTGGAAATCGGTGTCGTGAACATTTTATTCGATTCACACAGAGCGAAGAGAAAAAAAGAGAATCTCCATCTTTGAAGTTGCCGGCAGGATCATTACGGTAAGCGATTGATTTTGTTCGATTTTTGATCGGTTGTGTGTCAGAGTGTGATTTGGAATTTTTTTTTGCTGGTGCCGCTGAATGACATATGAAAGTCAGTCTTTGACACCACCCCCGCTCAATATGGGGGATTCTCCAATCCCATCATGCGGTGTTTTGCTTCGTTCTGAATTTCCGGAAACAATCTAAGCCATGTTCGTTTTATTGTAACTCGTTTTGATAAGATATAGTAAACTATTGCTTTATTGTGTTGAATATCTACGTTTTGCTTGCTAATACGGAATTTAATCAATGAAAGGGGAAATGGATTTGCTACTCATGGTGTAAAGGTTTTTTTTTTTCGTTCTCTAAACTAGTGAATTAAGTAATTGTTTCTTTTATGTGAAATTTTAGAATCACCCGAAAAGAACTGTAATATCAAAGAAGATACTCTAGAATTGAAAATCATTGCTTTTTCGTATTGATAGAATGTACTTGATGTTTGAAAAAAAAAAAAAAAAAACCGGTCCAAATGAAATTACGATACAACTTAAGGTGGAAATTAAGCAGATATGCGCTTATATGTATTTTGAGAAAAGGAGATGGTTTTCTTTTCGGATTAACGTTGTTTTGAATGAGTGAGCTACGATAGTTCTTATAATATGTTATTTATTATTTTTTAAGCGCAAGTTTTACTGAGTAATACTGAAGGCTTATACTTGTTTAAAACTCTTAATCGTGAAAATGCTCTACTCTCAAAAGATATTTTAATTTCATGCAGCTGAATAAATAAATAAATAAATAGATAAGTACATAAATTGAAGTCCGAGATGCTGAAAAAGTTGTCGACGTTAAAAGAATGATAATAAAATAAAAACACACAGGCAAATTTGAAAAATCTAAAATATTTTTGCATATTTCATGCTTCCTGTATATTTTTCAGATTGATTTTATTGATAGATACTATATTTGTGCAAAAATCTTTTTCACCCCATAAATCAAGCGATTTTGTTGAATATTGTATCGAAAAGCTTTAAGTAATAAGTTAGCTATCTCTTAGATTGAATTAAATTAAATTTTTCATTTAATTCATTCATTTCATTATTTCTGTAGCAGAGAAATCGTTTATACTTATTGTAAATTTTTCCTTCGCAAAATTAACATGACATTCAAATTAAAGTTTCTAACGCCAATCAAGGAGGCTCAAATGAAAGTAATATTTAAAAAACGTTTTTAAATTACGAACATCTACACGATAATAGCAAGAACACCAGCTGATGTAAAAAATAGCACAGTATGTATCTCGCAACAGTTTACTAGGTTCGGAGAAAGTGAAAGAACTTGAGATTACTTCTCCCTTTCTCTCTCTTTTAACACTTTTTTCAACACATATTTTTCGTTCTTTTATTGGGAAAACCTCTTGGCAATGAATCTTCCTCCTCCATAATTAACACGATTGGTCAAATGCAATATTTACAGAAAAATATTTCAAGAAATTTCTGTGAATTATTTTTATGAAAAGTAATTTTATATTACTTTGTTTTCAATCATTACTTTTTTAGCATAATTTTTTATCGAATTTAAGGTAAAAGAAAGTTTGTAGATAGAATATTATATTTAACTTAACGTCAGCGCTGTAGTTACGTGAGAGGATGATATTCCCCGAACTATTTGGTTAAAAAAAAAAGTAAATTAAAGACTAATTGCTTTTAAAGCACATTTATATATTTATTTGTATTGTATTTTTATGTCTGCTTTTCAAATTTACTGGTATAAATTTACCTTTTAACCTGCTGCTGTAAACCGTGAAATTTATCCTAAATGAGGAACACCCCCCCCCCCATAATAAATACACTTTCCCAACCCATATAAATTTTTCCAACACAGCACCGCTTAAAATTACGCTGAGTAGTAAGTAACGTTATGAAAAGTGTCTCACGGTAGTTTAAATTCTAATGCTATTATAAAGCGCTCTTTTAAAAAAAATTTTGTTGCACTTGTTTCTTTTTCGAGTTTGTAAAGTTATTTGATCTCTTGACATAATCTTTAATGCAGAAAACCTCTTGTGATCGTTTAAACTTTGAAAAGAGAAAAATGAAATAGAAAATTTTAAGTTCTTGTTTTCATGCGCTCTTTATTTAGGCTGTATATGGAAATCATATTTTGCGTGCAAATTTGATAGTTTTAATATAAAAAATGTAAATTGTTACCTTATTAATTCACTCGTTTTTAAGAAATTTTTAATTCAAGTGTACGACACTTTCAACCAGTGTATTATGAATGAACTAATTATTTTATATAGACTTACTGTAGACATATAGGACATTTAATTTCTTGTGTTTAATTTTCGCAATAACTGAATACTCAGGCTGATGCAAATACCGAATAACTTTATATGCACGATATAAGTTAACTCATAATTGAAGGGACAAGTGGATAAAGGTGATACGTGATACAGTGAACTCTCACTTATACGCCGCCTCATTTATGCGCCTTTTTCACTTATACGACGATTTTAAATAGTCCCAGCACATTCCATAGCAAAATAATGATAGTATCATTCGTTTATGCGTCGCTCTAAAGATAAATATTTCACTTATGCGCCGAATTTTCCCTAAAATATTAAAAAAAATGTATTTTCTTTAAAAAAAATGAGCATTTTTCTTCACTTTCCTCTTTAATCTTTTGCCTCTATTACTCACAGAAGGCATTTTTTCCGCTTGAACTAGAGTTCGGAGAGGGTCAATTATCTATTATGCATCGTTTTAAAGGGAACGGTTTATAATTAGGTATACTACAATTTTTGTTTTCTCTTTTTTATCATTGTAGTTACGTTACAGTAATTGCCAAACCGTAGTAAAATGTCCCTTTTCTATAGAAAAATTCTTATTCATTCTCTCATTAGAAACTATGTTGCGTTTTAGTCCTTAAAATAGGCTTGTTCACTTATACGTCTCTCTCACTTATGCGCCTTTTTCTGTTGGTTCCTTGGGCCGGCGCATAAGTGAGAGTTCACTGTATTTGAATTTCGCCGATTTACAAAGTCAGATTAGTGTGTGTTCAATTGTGTTAACTCATTACACCGTTGAAGGGGCAAGTGAATAAAGAAATGTGACAATTTTTTAAATTTCTGGAAAAAGCTTTAAAAGAAGAAATTATTACTTTATCACCTTCATCCATGATAAGAAGTATAGGGCGGTGGTGGCCCGATCGGTAAGGCATCGGACTCGTGTCCGGAGGGATCCGGGTTCGATCCCAGCCGATCAAAGATCCACCGCCTTGATTAATGGTGGCTGGGAGGCGTTAAAAATGTCGTGGTCACAAAGTCCTCCAAGTGAAACGATACCTCTGGGGGTGCTAGGGCCTAGGGTTTGCTCGACCCTAGGTTCTGGTTCAAAATTAAGAACAGAGCGCTCTTCAGGGCCCTATCCCGGTTAAACCACAAAGCTGTGGTAGGTACGGGGGACCCTGGAGTGTGAAATGAAATGAAATGAATGAATGATAAGAAGTATGTTTTTCAAAAATTGTCACATATCACCTTTATCCACTTGCCCCTGCAATTATCCTCTGCAACATTTAGGGAAAAGGCTTGATTTCACGTTATACATTTTGGTGTAAGAATTCTCAAGTCTTTATTCTATCATTTACTGACCTACTCAACTTTGGATGTCACATAAAATGCTTGCCGTTTGCATATTTTTCAAATTGATTTTGAATAAGGATAATTTTTTAACTCTAAAAGGCAAAAATCGCAGAGAGACAGAAGAGGTGCTGCTGATTGATCTACTGTACCAGCGGTCGAGAGTTCTTGCTTGAAATGAGTTAGCGCGTAATAAAAAGCTCGGCATGCGAAGAAGATAAAGCACACAATTCGAGTGTTGAAATTCTGGCGGGAAAACTGAAAACCAGTTATGATACTTCGTAGAAAGAAGCGCGTTATAAGTTTTTGTATAATTTGTTTTGCAGCGTTTTATGTTTCTTCTTATTTTGATTCACCTTGAATTTTGTATTTCCGTAATGTGTTTCTGTGGTAGCGATTTCAGCGGAAAATGTGAGTAAAAATGTAAAAATTAAAATGTTAGCTTTTTGGAGAAAAACTGGTTTATGATAGTATACAAATAGATACATGATTAGATATGCGTAAGTACTTGTGTAGAAAGTTTGACAAACATAAATGAAGAGAACGAAACCGATGGGTTTTTTACATTTTTTTTTCTTCAGACAAAAAAAAAAAAATAATAAAAAAATAAAATAAAATAAATTAAGAAATAAAAATGTACTTAAAATCAAAAAAATGAAGAAATCAGTTCCCTAGTTATTGACAACTTTTGAAATTTAATATGTGAATTTTCAATTCGGATCGATGTAAATCAAGTTTTGGATGTCTAGCTTTTTTTCCTCTAAGTTTTTTTTATTAGTCAAATAGCGATCGGATTGCATTGACACCAAATAGTGAAATGTCGGGTGAGGCAAGCCACTGTCTTTCATCCCCCCCCCCCCAGATTTCATTATGAGCAATGTGCTTATCATACTCAATCTTTCAGAATCAAGCTTTTTTTTCTTTGACAATAGCTGGAATAATCCCGTCTGACCTTACACCAATTAGCTTCTTTTCCTTCTGACCATTATGCGACAAAAAAACTTAAATTTGGCTGGTATCCGATAGGCCATCTCTAAGTATTTTAATCCAAAATAAATCAATGTTTATTGGTCCGTGGATCAAATATTTCTCATCAGATGTCGGAAGTTTTTTATAACGAGGGTAATTACATCATTGATTAAAATAGAAATTTGTTAAAGTTTGAGGTTTGAAAAAAAGACATAACTAGCTGATTTCCTCTAATAAGAATGTTTTCATAAAGGAGATTTAAATTTTAAAATTATACGCAAAAAGGGTCCAATCGGCCGTTAGAGTACTTTTCCCACGATTTCCACAAGCAACTGAAATCCAGCGACTTTTTTATTCTCGCAATATTCACACACATGAATTTTTGCAAATATTTAAAACTTATTCCGCTCATTTCACCGTTTAAAATCTCTGAAATATATCACCAGAAATATTTGGATTGACATCCGCTTCTTTTGGAAGCCACATATCTTCTAATCCAATCATAAAAGAGCCTCGTAGACAGCTTTACTTGTTGCTCTAAAAAAAGGAAAAAAAAAAAAAAACAAGCTCGAATTTAGCGCAAAAAAGCGAAGTTGGATTTAGCCTTGAACACCTATTTTGAGATTTATCATACAAAGCGTAATTTATAACTTCATTTAGTTGAGTTTTGTTTTTTACCAAAAAGATACCGTTTTGAGGTGATTTTGTCAGAATAAAAGCTGGCAAACTGCTAAACTGTAGTAAAATATTTAATTTCACTTCGTTCAAAAATTTACCCGTTTTGCCTCCTTCGCCGTGTTATTCACAGAAATATTTATCCTCCTTAAAATAATGACAATAATAAAACATACACACACAGAGTTTTTGCTTTCATATTTATTTGCAAACCAAAATGCTCATTTGAAAATTCGAAGTTTAACACTTAAATCGTAAAACAACAAACTGTTCAGCTAAAATGACTGATATAGTTCAGAAATTCGCTTCTCAGAGCCATAATTAATCGGGAATCGTGGACGCGTTCCAAAACTTCAATGTGAAGTCATAATTTACCAAGTGACAGACATAATTCAAAAAAGAGCACTTAAAAACTATAATTCATCTAAATCAGTGGTTCTCAACCTTTTTACAGCTACCGCCGTCTTTAGGAATGAAAATGTTTTCAACGCCCCCTTCGCGGAATGGCGTGAAACGGAATGGGGGGGGGGGCAGTTTTCTTGACCTATTATACTCTATAATTTTGCCCAAACCACATGGTTGAAAAATGATTATCGACTAAAAAAACTTATTAAGACTAACTAACTTTGAAACATAAGATGATTTTTTTTTTTAAGAGGGTAATTTTATCCTCTGAAAAGTTGTCAAAGAATCAACCAAGTACCTAGAATGGTTCCGTTAAATGAGTGACCCAATTTGAACTTACATAAGAACAAAAAGGTTTGAAATAAAAATGGATTGTTTTCAACATTTTTATGGGGAAACCAAGATATTTAAGAAAATGCACTGTTTTAAAATAGTTAGTCCGATCCCAAACCGTGTTGTATTTATTTACTATGCAATACACATCCCTCATTTGTTACATGCGGATATAGCATTTTGCTGGGGATGGGTAATAAAGCCGGACCTCGATTTTTCCAAGACTTGAAGCTGTCATTCGCACATTTAATCCTTTAATATTATAAATAAAGTTTTAATTGGAGATTAAAAAATGAAACAAGTCAAATTTACAAATTACAAGATTAATTAAATTCAGAGAAATTCTTTTGAGTATTTTATGGCTTTGAAAGTTGCTACCAAATGTTACAAGTCCTAATAACGCAATTTTAGTATGCCTTTGGCGATATCAGAGAAAAGACTGCGCTTGTTTTGGAAACTAAGTCTTAAAAAAGCAGTTCCTTTAATCATAGACTTTGTAGTGTTAATAGTCAGATTCAACCCCCCCCCCTGGTGAAGCTTTTAAAATTAACGCAATTTTAGGCAAGTTTTGGTAACATTAACAAGGGAGAAACAGGTACCACATGAATTTTTTTCAAAATTTAAACTTATTTTAAGACTAATTTCAGTCATGTTAGGCGTTCAGAGCTCCTTCCGAAATTGAAGGCTTTAAAACCTAAATTGAAACTATTTTTGTTGATGTTGAGGGAATGGTAAAGGTTCGAATTTTTTCTCCAGAAGTTGTTTCACATTGTACTCTGAAAAACGCAATTTTTGGTATTGTTAAGGCGATGCTCTAACAATACAAAAAGTCGGTCAATTATGGGGGCTCTCTTCTAGAAATATTTAGAAACCGATTTGCTAAAACCGCAATTCTAGTCCAGTGGTTGGAAAAATTACATTTCTTTTGTAGTTAACTACAACTACTTTGTTATAAATGTAGTTAACTACAACTACTTTGTTATAAATGTAGTTAACTACAACTACTTTTTTTTCAATGTAGCAACTACAAACTACTTTTGAATTGTAGTCGCTACTTCGCTACTTTTAAAAAATAAATAAGAAGCATAGACCGTTTGAGGATTGGCCGAAAAAATTCGAAAAGTGGTTTACTTCAATAAATTAACTCATTTGAATATGGAATACAACTAGGAATTGTCTTTAAATTTATATTGTTGCTTTTCCTTTTTGCTCCTTTTTTTTCTTTTGCTAAAATTTGTCCTTTTTAGATTTTTCTTACAATTTTTACAAATATTCGCCTAAAGAAAGGATTCAAAAGCTAAAAGATTGGAAGAATTCAACCTTCCATTTTTTTTTTAATTTCTTGCCAGGGAATATTTAGGAACATGAAAGTTATTTGAAGGAATATAAAAATCACTATGCCCAAATAAACCAATGACATAAAAACAGATAGAATGCACTTCGTCAAAATGATGTATCTATGGAACAGCTCATGTTTTTATGGTTCTTATTTCTCATTGCGTCCGCTGCTGTACTCGTGCAAGATTTGAACCAGTCAGAGTCAGTTAAATCTTGTTTTTCTTTACCTTCGTTCTCTCTTTTTTTACATTTATTTATTTTTAATTTAAAAGTAGTTTCCAGAAATCGCTACAAACTACTATTTTTTTGTATCGCGCTACTCACTACTCTACTTTTTTAAAAAGTAGTGCGCTACCATACAAACTACTAAAAAATGTAGCTACTACAGTAGTTTCGCTACTTGTAGCGCTCTACTTCCGACCACTGTTCTAGGCTCTATTTAGTCATAATTGGTAAAAGTGTAGGCGGGTAGTTCGAGATTCCCTCCCGCAATCGTTTAAAAAAAATCATTAGACTGTCTTTTAGAAGGAAGGTTTCCACAGCTCTTCAGAAATGTCTAAAAACTCACATTAACGAAATTACATGTCCAGAAACATTTTTACAAAAAGTAAACTATTTTCCAAGAAAGCCTAGAAAAGCCAGTATAATCCCCGAAGCAGTAAAAATTGATCACTTTGTTTCTAAAATGATACCTGATAATTTTTATAAGACACAAAAACTAATTTAAACGGATTTAATATATAGTGCTTTATAGTTACCCATAAATAGAATTTCAAATATATCATTAAATTTCAGATTGCAAAAGATCTGCCGAACGTGATACGGATTCGGATGCAGATCTTTATTTTTCCACGGATATCCGCGGATCCAGATCTTTCGCACATCACTAATCAGAACACTACTATTTCTTCAAATCGGATTCGTATATGGGTCATTTTCAAAATTTGCTTACATTTGCTGTCCGGAGGTTAAAAAGACGGTTTTCAAGCATAACTTATATTTTAAATTCAATGCGAGCAATTATTTTTTGCAAAAAATTCTATCACACAAAAAAAATATTGAAATTTATTTATTTTTATATAAGTCTTTAAAAATGAAAATTAAGGCAAAAACGCTTGTCCATTTCCAATTTTCGCAAGTTCAACTTTTTTTTTATACACTTAATTGTATAAAAAAGTATATACACAACAAATTGTTTTTATATATTGACTATTAGTATATGATATTCATAATAAATATTGACAATAGTAATTTTTTTTCATTAAGAAATGTATGAATATATTTTGTCCGGCAGTTCTTGTCAAGTCCGTTACCCTAAGATTATTTTAGCTAAAAAGGTATTTATTGCAGTCAAAAGATGGTAACACGTATTCAGTTAACTTAACAAACTAGTGACGTAACTATTTCGTACCATTTTGTTTTCCTGAGTCGAGAAGTATTGCTGTGTTGTCTCGTACAAGATTTCTTCCAGGTGCGTATTTTTATTCTTTGTCAAGGCTGTTACCAAAGATTTTAATATTAATTTTTACTTTTTCTCAACTTTTACCCCGAAACATTGTTTATTATAACACTCTAAGAAAATGCATATTGTTGCTCAATTTTTAAATTCGACAACCTAGCCACTAATTTGACATTTTTGTTGAAATGTCAAGTCTGTTATACTGGTCAAATCCGTTACCAAATGTCAAATCCATTATCATACAGTTTTTAATCAATATTTTAACAATCACAAACATCGTTTTAAGCTTCAAGGACGCAAATAATTTCAACTGAAGTTGGTTCTAGGCGCTATGATATAGTTTAAAAGTGAAAATTCATATTGATTTTGTACGGTAACGGACGACAATTTTCCTTGCAACTTAAAGTTTTACAACAGCATTTGAATTCTTTATTATGCATAAAAGTGTACAACCAATTACTTTTTCACACACCTAAAATATGTGACAAAACATCTGTTAGTGATTCTAAAAGAAAATAGCAAGTTAAAAAAATTACTTAAAAATTCTGAAATGTAAGCATATGGTGAAAATGACCCATATCGTTTGCATTTTTGCCGACCCCGCAAAAGCTGGTTACATTGTTACTTCCTATTCGAAGGTTCCCATGCCACGTTCGAAAGTTATGCATCGTCCTTACTGCTTTTCTGAATACAGCAGTTCATTGTTCTTCAGGATGTCCCCAACAAGACCTGGGTAATAATTTTCTTTTAGATTTCCGGTTTGCACTTTCCGTGGCAGTAACTTCTGAAGCATATTACAGATTACACCATGTAGATCATTTTAGAAGCTGATTTTTTTTTTTTTTTTTTATCACTCCCGTTTCTTCAGGACTTCCACATTTATTGAGGGGCCGACTCTCCAAATCATGCAGTGCCCCCCCCCCCGTTTATTAATCAAACTTTTGTGAAATACATATTGCTCAATCCATTTAAACAAATGATACATTTTTACGCACATATTTGCACTTTATTCCCGTAATTTCAGACTTTGGTTTTTAACTGTGGTACATTCGAATATAAGAAGCCATTATGTATCATAATATGAAGTGTCGACTGTAATGTATGCGCTGCGCAGTGATTTATAGAATAGATATTTATTCACACAAAGTAAAAAACAGACATTTATATTCTGCATATCATCATTCCCGTTCCAACTCCATCCTATCTTAGATCCGTGTTGCAATCCCTAATATACATAATATATACTTACTCATCAGTTGCCACTCTTAATAAACATTATATAATAACATCGATTTTCTAAAGAAATATTTTGTTCTTGAAAAATAATTTGTACCTGTGACGTGCACTACTGGTCACGCCCGCAACAACCAGTGTTAGGTCCCCTCATTAATGTTAAGTCATAAGAACATCTGCTATTTTTGTTTTTGATTTTTTAGGAATTTGCAAGTGCCTTTTTTATGGCATCGTTTTTTCAAAGTCAAAATGTTTTTTAAAAAAATTAAAAAGTTACTTTGAAATATGTTACAATTTTTCAAAAGTGACAGCTTTTAAAAGTTGAAAATTTATGCTTCTGAAAGTTTGAGGAATTTCTATATATATATATATATTTTAAAGTTTGAATAAAAGGGCTGATGTTTGAATAACTATTTTTTTCTAACAAGAACTCGAGAAAAGAAAAACATTATGATAGAGTTTAATCATTAGCAACTGAGTACGGCATTATTATGTGTTTAAAATGTATTTTTAAAGACAAAAAGGTAGTGGCACAAAATTAGCACATTCATATACACAACTGTGTGTCACACAAAAGCCTCCACCCACATTTATCTGAATTTTTCAGCCACGGCATTACATTCTAAGCTGTGTAGTTATTGGGTGAAATTCATATCCGGTTATTTTAAATAATATAGAAGATGTGCTTAAAAATCAATGGCACTACGGGCACTACATAGACACAATTCATTCTATACCTAGAATAATTTGTTAAACATAATTCTATTGGAATAAGTAAAACACGAGGAAAATATCTCGGAAGTTTTCCAAATTGTCGTGACAGAGGCAGAGCAGAAGTGTAATCCAGAAATTTGTGGTAAAACAAAAATACAGCCAAGCTTGAGAAATTTTAAACAATGGCTGCGACATTTTTCAAAACATTTGGAGTTTATATAGAAAAGATTTTAATCTTTTTAACAAGAAGTGACAAAAAAACGAAAAACTGGAACTTTTTAAATTTTGGAACAGACCGAGATACATGGTGAAGATTTATAAAGGTAGAACATTTTATACTTTATTTCTGAACTTACTATATTAAAAAGAAGATGGATAAATTTTTCCCTAAATTTGTTATAAATGATCTTATTATTCAAACTATTACTGACTTAAACTAAATTTAGAAGACGAAATGAGATTCGTGTTGTTGTCTCAGACTAAAAAAAGCTTTGAAACGACGGCTGGAAAAATAATTAGTCCCCAAAATTTCGTTTCAAAACGTATTAATCCACTGATTTCGGCGCCAAAATGTCCATAGTCACTTAGCTTTAAGTAAAAAATACATTCGTTTCGCTTATGACATGGGCAATTCCATTTTTCATTTTCTCTCTCAGCTGGAACAAAAAGGCAACACCATTTCTCATCGTGTGAGGGAGAGTTATATTATAGTTTTGTACCAGCGGCTTGCGTGCTCTGCGGTTGAAGCACCCTACACCTCTCGAGATTGGATGGACTGACTTGGGTAAAAGAGTTCGTTGACCCCGGTTGAGTGAGTGACGTCTGGATTACCCTGATCACTGTTTACCCTCTCGTCGATGAAAGTCTTCTTAAAAAAAAATCAGCCCCTATGTTTCCCATGAAAAGCAATGTTTCAGCATTCGGTGGAAAAAAAGTAAATACACAAAATTGAAAAAAGCAAAACGGGATTTGTTTTTTGTACATTCAACCCAAGTCTTAGACTTTAGTATTATATTCAAGAAGGGATTAGTAGACTTAATGCAGTGATATCATGAAATTCAAAAATAAAAATTTTGCGTTTTTTGAATTGGCAACTAGATCCATCACTTCAACCTTTTATGCCCCGAATCAATTTGTAAATGCATTTTTATATTTCTTTGTTGAAATTACATCAAATAACAAATATGCAGAGTATAAAAATTGTGACAATCAATAGAGCTTTGGCCCTAGAACCGGTACTAACTGCTACGAAAACTGTATCGATCAATGAGACCAACTGTCGGTCACGCAGTACTGTACAAGGAATGGTACTTTCAAGTACCAGCAGGATACCAGCCACACTGGATTTATAACACTAAATTAATGTAAGCGGTACTTCTAAGTACTGTCTGGGCATAAAGAGTTAAAACTTTCTAGGGACCAGCATTTATACTCTATGCACAGTAATCGAAAACCAAAACCACGTTCTTTTATATGTTAACCACATATTTTTCAAAGTCATGGGTCTATTGCCCTTTGCTGACCTCCATGAATGAAGGGCCTGTTGACGAATTTCGAGTTCTTGCTTGTACTTAGCGTTGGAGACATATTTAGGCTATTTTCAAGGTTTGAATCTGGAAGTTTTGTAGTTACTCCCCCCGAACTAATAGTTGCTTCCATTAATTTCATATAGACAACTTTGAACAGTGTCTTTCCGTTTCCCAACAATGGCAAGCCTGTATTCCCCTTAAAGATGAGATTTGGATTCTTAAAGAGTTGAAACAGCATACTTTGTTAGTTGAAAGGCAAAATTTGTTTTTCCATGCATTAAGTTTTTTCATGTGAGTAAATGCTGCCTAAAACCTGTATTGATGAAATAGTACTGAATCAGTCTCAAGTCGGATATTTCTGTCTTTGCTTAGTTCTTGAAGAAATGTAGATTTTAACGAAACTGAATGGCTCATCGTGGCTGTCCCCTTAAATCGTTTTTATCTATCACTGTATCGTTAACCGGAGAGCAATTTTATCTCTTTCGTCCCCAAGCTCAAGCACTTATACCGTGTACCAAGAACCTTTTAAATTTTTATCAGGAGAGATTGAAAACATCCCATGATTTAAGCTAAGTTTTTGTGTGTCGTGGAAGAGAGTAAATAAATAAAACTTGCCTTGTCCCTAGTAGAATTCTATCCAAATTTTCATGAATATGAAATCTAATAGCAGGGTTTTGAACTACTGCAGTTCTGTTGTTGTTAAAATAAGGTGAAAGAAGGCTTATTTCACAAAACTAAAATAGCAAAATATAGCATTTTAAAAATCAGCAAAATACATGCATCCATTTTAATTATATTATTTTACTACGCATTACGTTAATGCATGACATACCGGAGAAACGCCTTTGATAGATCTTTGTATTAATAAAGTGAAGTCCATGATTTCTATCCCATTTGCCGCAAAATATTGTTATTGATTGATTTCTTTTCTTTCAACATAATTCTGATTTCAAATGAACAGATATTTCTGAACAGAATTCAAATTTTCCGCAAAATATAATCTAAATTTATTGCTGGATTCTTAACCACAGTTGTATTCTTGCATTATAATCGGTAAAGAAAAAAAAAAGATTTATTTTAGCATAAAAATCGCAGTCTTATATTTTCCATTTCGTAAGGGAATTTATTTTTTTATGTCGAAACGACATAACTTCCTTAATACTTTAGCAAACTTCCTAAGTTAGGCAAAAATGTTAGTGCTTCTTTTTTTTTTACCACTATCAGCATAAGCAAAGCTAACATTAAGACAATTTAGATGTTTTTCCAAAGATAACCTTTTGAAACCAGATTTCTTTATTCCAGCTGTAGAGCGCAAATGCTTCCCACGGGTCAACTAATTTAGAAAAATATTCCATTAGCTTTTTTTACCTAAAAATAGCAAAAGAAAAATAACTGCTGCACACCAACTTTAGTTTTTTAACCGCAAGCACATTTCCGAAAATCACTCTGGCTCTGTTACCAAGTGAAACAAAGAACGGTGCAACTGTCATCCGTTAGTGCATCTTTTTTGTTTATTTGTTTGAGGTCTTTATACTTTCACCTTTTTCCAGCTGGACCAGCCATCCGTGTCCAATGGCTGGTTTTGTCGAAGGGCTACTTAACGGATAGCACTGGCGGAAATGCTTTACAAATTGGATCTTCTTTTCTTTTTTTTTTTTTTCTTCATCTAATCTTTCCGCTTCCTCTCTTTCTCTCTCTTTTTTTAAAAATCTTACTTAAAAAGACACACAGAATAGAACTTGAGCTTTGTGCTGATATTTTAAGGAAGAACTTAGAAAATAATACAAAATGACAGTTGTTTTTTTATTGGACCTTTAATCGTTCAATCGATCTTGAAACACACTGAGAATCCTGTGTTCGTATCTCGCGTAATTTTTTGTCTTTTTTTGACGAAATTGTTTTGTGAAAACTGCTCCGAGTTGACTTTTTCGTCAAATTGACGAAACTTTCGCGTGATTTGACAATAACTTTCTGACCCAGCGAGGAAAAAATCGTCGAAAATGTTCGAAATTTGACGTTTGAAGAAAATTCGACTGTGATTAATGCAGTTCTGAGAAAAGAAAAAAAGAAAACAAAAACGCGTTTCCAATGTGAATTCTTAAAAGTAATTAATTTCATAGTTATTATACCTACTAAATCTTTCATGTTTTCTTTTATCTCAAGCTGTTGATCTCAGCTCTGCTTGGGTTTTAAATGCCACACATAAATTCGTAGAGAAGAGCAAATAATTAAGTGAGATCTAAATATGTCGCAGTGAACCTTTTCTTTTTCTTCGGCCAATTATTTCATTCGGGTCGTTAGATCAAAATTAACGAAAAGTAATGATCATTATAAAAAGAAAAAAAACGTCTTTCTTCTGATATTGAAACTGGATCTTTTTCAGGGTCAGTTGAATCTGCTATTGTTTGCGAAAAGGAAGAAAATAGTAGTGCTTCGTTAGGATGTACTCAGGGCCTGATTACTGAATAGGCCAACTAGGCCGTGGCCTAGGGCCCCCTAGAATTTAGGGGCCCCCAAATGGATAAAATTGCTGTTGTCAATGGCTAAAATTGTTCTCTCCAATGTCTAAAATTGTTAAGCCTGACTACAGGGGGCCCCAAAAAGGTATTCGGCCTTGGGCCTTGTACTTTCTTAATCAGGCCCTGGATGTACTCATGGGTGCGCACCGGAGGAGTACTCGTTGCTCAGACTAGTTTTGGGGGTGTTTGCCTTCTTTGGGGTAGGGGGGAACATTCATTTTATTTATTGAGTGTTACTCAAGGGCGGATCCAGAATTTTTTCAAGGGAGGGGCGATTGGTTTCTACTTACTTTTTACTATGTATTCTGGTTTGCAAATACTGATCACATGGGTTTCGGACTTCAATTTCGAAAGATTTCCGGGCGAGAGCCCAAACTTCCTTCCTTCAACATCTTAAAAACTCGTCTAAAATTAAGTTTTTTGAATTTCAATGTTAAAAATTTGCTGATGGAAGGGACTCAAGGAAGGGGCGATCGCCCCATAGAATGAAATACTTTCTATTTTACATTATTAGGTTTATTAAACGTTTTAAAAAGTTTATGAACTTTCAAAAAAATTCTTAGCATATATTTGTTTAAAATTCGGTAACCTAGAACAAAAAACGATGATTAAAAAGATGAATGATTGGCTTATACGCGGGACCAAATTTCCGAAAACTTTCCTCAAACAACATTCTGAAATTGAGACATTTTTCCGATTTTAGTTCAACTCTTCAATCCAAATACCAAAGGAATAAAGACGGACGAACTCTGAAAGATTTTATAATGTTTAACTTCAGGATTTTAATTTATAACTTTAATTATAGTAAAAGCCCAAGAAGGTGCGGGAAACATTGAATTCTGAATTGTTAATTTTTCATGTAATTGCAAACGGGGATATTAATACGTTTAAAATAATACACAAAGATAAAAAATAATGTAGTTAAAAAAATGAAAAACAAATATTTATTCCTGCTTTATTCATGATAAAAACAAAAATTAACAAAAAATGGGATCACGGAAGCGAACAGTTTCTCAAAAATCGCTGTCGCAAAAATGAAATCTTTTCATGCACAAATATGAAAATTGTACAATCGTTTTTGAAACGTGTTTTTTACAGTTAATTTTCCTTGTTTTTAAAGCTTTCACATTATCCCTAAAACTTATCGCAGTTATTTTTCCCCTGAAGTTTCTGAATTTCCGCCTGCCTCCGGGATCAGGTCAAGAGGCAACTATGTCTTTCTCAAAACTTTATTTAATTGTAAAAATTTTATTTATTTTTTCGTAACTTCTAAAAGTTAGTTATTACAAAATTCTAAAAACTACCAAATTTAGAGTCCTATACTTTATTTAATTATAAACCATTGTAAAATTTTTGACATTAACCCATTAATGCCTAGCGTCCCTTTTTAGGGACGGTCCAAAAAAGGATCTGAATTTCCCCAAAATGAACATTTCAACCAAATAATAGTGTTCAATTAGTACCTTGGTATTGTTTCAATTCGTTATCAACAGATTTCAGCACATAACCATTGTAAAATGTGTTCTGTAGCAGTTTTAATATGATCTTTATCAAAAATTATATAGTTCTCAATTTCAAGAAAAAAAAAGCTAAGTTTTAAAAGTTACTCCCAGCTTCCCAGTTTATTTTCATTGCTGATTTCATTTCTTCTTATAAAATGTCTTTTTAAATATTGTATCGTAAACAGAAAAAAATTTTAGTAAAAAAAGTATGTACCCTCTGGGGTCTATCGTAACTTTTAAGAGACAATTTTTCTTTCCTTAATAAAAAAATATTTTTTACATGATATTGCTTTTATTATTTTTTCTGTCCATCAAACACTGTTTGTAACCAGTATACAAAATATCTTTGTGGAAAAAAATGTCAGGCATTAATGGGTTAAAGGAGCCAACGAAACGATTTTCATGTTTCTGAGAATTTAATGATACCTTATTCGAAAATAGCCAACAAACTGTAGAATGATATTTTTCTTTTAAAAATATAAATGATATAAATGAAATGTCTTCACCAATGGCGCACCCACAGGGGGGAGCTAAAGGGCTTAAGCCCCTCCCAGAAGTATCAAGATGAACTAACTCCCTTGATTGAACCAAACTCCTTGAAATGCGTTTTTTGGACTAGATTTTTGGAAATTTGCTAAGACATAGCCCGCAACCCCGTTTTTAATTTCCCCAAAAAAGACTGAAGTTTTTTCTTTAGGACTTCAAATTCGAAAACTTTCCGAAGGAGGGCCACTTGACTTAGCCCCTCCCAAGAAATAGTCCTGGGTGCGCCACTGGTTTTCACGATTGCTTTGCTAAAGCAACGTATAAAATTCAAATAGAATTTTTCGATAATGTGAATCCCCAGTAGTACTGTTTCAAAATAGTTCTCGTTGTGGAAGTAAAGAAGATATAGAGATATTTCGTGAGCTGGATAAATTGTGATCTTTTTCTTCATCGTTAAACTAGTGATGATCGCAATCGCGCTAAAGATATGACTACTTTCTGATATAATAGTATTGCCTCGTAAATATGTTACGCGGAATAAGTTTCGTTGTTAACAACAGGGAAGTAATTTTAAAAACTTGGCACGAACTTTGTTTTTCTAAGCAGGAAATTTTTTTTTCAATCGTTTTCCAGCGTCACGAAACCCAATGTAATGTATAAATCAAGATTGGGTATTTTTCTGGCCGTTGGTGGAAAGTCAAAGATAATTTATTAGCCGCAACTTTTTCTTTGTAGGACAAAAAAAAAAAAAAAACTAAACAGCAAATTATCTTTAAACTGTTATTAAAATATAAAATATATCAGTTTCAACAGGGTTCGCCAAAACGGGCCCACTTGAAAGAACCCACTATGTCGGGAAAAAAAGGTTTTTTCAAAATTTATTGCATATTGGAAACATTTATTTCAGAAACATACTAATTATTTCAAATATTTTGATCAATACAAAGCCTAGAAATTGGTATCCTAATCAATTTAGTTATAAAATCTAGTTTGTTAAAATATTTAATCTTGGTCGGTACCTGGTCCAGAAATTGCCATCTTCTCTTCCTGATAACTGATTAGGTATTAGAAATGAAACTATATGAATTTTAAAAAAAAAAGTTTCTTTTTTTTTAAGCCCAGCCTGCCTGGGTTTTTGATCAAAAACCAATGTTTTTTCGGGTTTTCAAGAATCATTTTAGTATCATTCTCTATTCCAACATTATACACCTACTTTTACATTTCATAGAATCAGGGGAGCCCTGAAGAGAGGTCACTGTGACCTCCTAAAAACTTTCTTCTACAAATTTGGAAAAGTATTATAATATTGAATTGATATTTTTTTAAAAATTGATACTGAGTTGAATTTATAGATTAAAATAATTATTGGTTTTTTTTCTTTTTTTGTCTTTGAAGTATTAAAAAAAAAAGTGAAATTCATGTGCAGTTTAATTTTTAATATTTGTTTTTTTTTTTAATAGATCAGAAGTAAACATTCCAATCTATAAATTCAATTCAATATCAATTTAAAATATATCACTTTCAAAAATTCAATATTACAATGCTGTTTCCAAATTTGTGGAATAAGAATTTTTTTAGGAGGTCACAGTGGAAAAAGCACCTTTCGTCAGGGCTCCCCCAATTCTATGAAAAGTAAAAGTAGGTGCACTATGTTCGAATGAAGAAAGATAGCAAAATGATTCTTTATAAAACCCGAAAAGCCTGGTTTTTTTATCTAAAACCCGAAAAAAAACGGGTTTCTGATCAAAAACCCAGGTGGGCTTTTTCAAAAAAAAAAAAAAAAAAAAACGTTTTTTTTCAAACCCTGAGTTTCAATGAAGGCTAATACCAAGTACTAATGACTAATTTCAAGAAAGGGGCAAAGCTAACCTGACAGTGTGGTAATGCTAAATTAGGATTTGGAACGGTCTTCACAATATTGTTAAGTGAGGTTTACCAGAACTATAATTACTCCTTTTTATGTACTGTAATTTTGCAAAAGAAATTTTGCATTTGATCATTTTGAAAAAGTTATTTTAACTATCTCTGTTGCCTCTACTTTGGCACTTTTCTTTTTTCGACTTGATTGTGATTAATCATAACATTGCTCAAATGATTTGATGCTGATATTTCTATTTTTTTCTTCTAGGTGAGTTTTCCCGCATATCTTGGATATTAAATATTTTCAAGTGTTGGTAAATATATTTTTAAATTTATTTCCTTACCTTTTTTAAGTTACAAAAGTAATTGGGTGCTAAGACAATTTTCATGTATAGTGCTGTTAACAGTTTAAAACCTATAAATTCGGACTTAATAATCATTATTATGTTTTCCACTTTGTGATTTGCTCAACGTCACCTATTAAGATTGCAATAAATATTTAGAATATTTTATTAATGAGAAGAATTAATGTTTTTTTTTTTGGTTATTGCTAGGTAGTTCATTTTTAGTCTAAATTTTTTTAGTTACCGAAAAAAGTGGGCGAATCGTACAAAATGATATTTTTCCTGGGCGGTTTCCGGGGTGGAAAAAACCGGACAACTCTATTCCTGTAAGAAGTAAAACCTCATCTTAATGGAGGAATAGAAACGCAACTGAATATTTCTGCTGCACTTGCTTCAGGGTTTGAAAAAAACCCTGAAGCAAGTTTTTTTTTTTTTGAAAAAGTCCACTCGCCTGGGTTTTTGATCAAAAACCCATGTTTTTTTTTTGGGGTTTTCAAGAATCATTTTAGTATCATTCTCTATTCCAACATTGTACACCTACTTTTACATTTCATAGAATCAGGGGAGCCCTGAATAGAGGTCACTGTGACCTCCTAAAAACTTTCTTCTACAAATTTGGGAAAGCATTATAATATTGAATTTTTTGAATTGATTTTTTTTTTTAAATTGATTCTGAGTTGAATTTATAGATTGAAATAATTATTGTTTTTTCTTTGTCTTTGAATTATGAAAAAAGAAAAAAAAAAAAAAAACAAATAAGTGAAATTCATGTGCAGTTTAATTTTTAATACCTAATAAACTATCAGGAAAGGATGATGTCAATTTCTGGACCATTTACTGACCTGGACTAAATATTATAACAGACTATAACTGAATATATGAATGAACTGAATGTTATAACTGAATTGATCAATATCAATTTCTAGGCTTAGTATTAGGGATGCACCGATAAGCAAATTGGCCGATTACAGATTAATCGGCTGTTGATAATCGGCCGATTAATCCGCTGAGCCGATTAATGATAAGGATGATTGTTTTTAATAATACCAGTTTTAACATCACTGTTTTTTCTCTCTTATTCAGTTCCGAGTTTAGAAATAGTAAGTAATTTATTTTCAAGAGAAGATTTTTTTCCCATTTTCCTAATTTTCCTAAAATTTCAATATTTTATCAAATTTCTTAGAACTAATTTTGATATTGTCTATAATATTACATTAACACATTGTTAACCATGTTGATTGGACAGAAAAATTCAAAAAAAAGGGAGGGGGAGTCTGTGGTGAGCACTTCGATTTTTTTTTAATAATTAGTAGCATATTAATTCAAGACATTTATTCTTTGTGAAAATTAGTTTTATCTAAAAGCACTGTACTAAGGGGAAAACTGTTGCCACATAAAAAATGTCGCAACAGATTGTCTATGTATATTTATTCAAAGTATGAGAATTAATTTGTTAATAATTTTATATCAACCTTGAGGATTATTATTACTGTTAATAAAATTATTCATCATAGTTTCTTAGTGAAGGTATACTTTGAAGAATAATATTTAAAAAATATTTTTTTACCGATTAATCGGCCTGATTTTGCCCATTGTTTATAATCAGCTAAGTGATCGATTATGGCCGATTGATCGGTGCATCCCTACTTAGTATGGATCAAAATATTAGTAATATTTAGTTTGTTTCTGAAATAAATGTTTTCAATATGCAATAAATTTTGAAAAAATCCACTTTATCGAAATAGTGTGTTTTTTCGGACTGAGCCAGCTTTGGCGAACCCTGACTTGCTTACAAAATAATTCGAAGATCGTGTTTGCTATTCATTTCAAAATTGATCAGCATTAAAAATATTTAGGCTTTTTTTTTGCGGAATTGAGTTGTGGGTATTCCCATTCGTATGAATGAATAGTTTATGATGTGCGTGTTTCCTGTATAACATGTGAGTCTGCTCGGCGTGGACAGTGATGAATTTAAACGCAATGTAATTCATTGGAAATAAATGAGGAAATAATTAGCAGAAATCTCAACTATTGTCTCTGCATGAGCGTTTCGCGAAATTTCTATGAAACACAATGGCTAAATACATTTTCATCATGCTTACGTAATGGAAGAGTAAAACGGTTCCTCTTTTTTTTCTGAACAATTGGAGCCGAACATAAAATACTGCTAATTGTCAAGTGCCTTTTCCAAGGTTTTCGGATGGCTTTATTTTATATTTTTCGGTAACGGCGACATTGTTCCACCGCCTTTCTTTCTGTCTGTAATGCTCAATTACGCAAAAGTTTCTAAGTACTTTTCCAGTTGAAAAGAATTTTATAGTTCTTGTTAGCTTAACTAGACATTTAGTTTATTCTTTCTGCGATGCGTGATTTGAAAATGATGTTAATCGTAGGGGAATGTGTACCAAAGTGAAATAGTTAAGATAACTTATCTTTTTCAAAATTGGAAATTTATTTTGAAAACAGTACATAAGGAACAATGTATTTAAAATTAAACTTTCTTTGAACCATTATTTTTCATTTTTGGTTATAAATTTGTACCTTCAGAAAAAAAAGGAAGGGTGGGCGGATTTTTTCCCCTTTTTTATGGGGTGAAGTGAAAAATAAAGTATTTTTCAAATGAAATATATTTTATTTAATTGTTAAAATATTTTTGTTATAATGAATGAGTAATTAAAAGAACTAATGAATGAATGATGAAATAATAAACGAATAAATAAATATATACATAAATTAACGCATGTTAAAAATCAAATGAGTGAATAAAAGAGTAAATGAGTAAAAAAGAGAATGAATAAATAACAAGAAGTTCTGTCAAGAACTAAACAAGCCTACTTTCCCGTACATCGACATAGGCATTGTAGCATCTGATCAATATTCTCTTGATTATCTAAAACTAAAAATTATGTCAAACATATCTTTTTGCACTTAAAGCTGATTTCTGAAAGCAAAATATACTCCTCTCATCAGATAAAATAGACACGTAAAAAGTAAATAAACGAGTCAATAAAGTTTTGTCGCACCTTTAAAAGAATGTAACTGCTATAGTTCTTCCGTAGAAAAATTCCACAATCGTTTTCAAAAGAAAAAAAAATATAAATAAAATAAAAGTACAAAGAACTTCAAAACACATTTTATCAAAGAAAGAAAAGAAAACTCGTTCGTTAATAAAATGTCTTGAATTTCATTTTTAATCCGTTGCCAGTTGTTAAATATAAATAAGGAATAAAATGCTCTCGTGAATGAAAAATTTTTGTTAACAAAAAAAATCGTCTGATAAAAAAAAAATAATAATAAATTAAACAAAACAAATAAATAAATAAACAAAAAATCGTCTGCCCAGTCAGTCATTTTTTTTGAGCCTGCATTTCCGCCATGTTTGCGGAGTCGGAGTCGGAATCAGAGTCCTCACAGAAGATTATTCAAAAAAGTACTTTACAATACATTATTTATCAAAACCATTTTCTTACAAAGTTAGTTTGAAGGAAATCCGCCTTGAAGTTCAGAATCAACATTCAATTTAAATTTCTCCGTAGGCGCTCATGTTAAAATGTTTTCTGAACGGTTCATCATTGAACGAAAAATGGTTCAAATTGAAAAGTGAAATATAGGAATGAGCCTCTCCGAGATCTTTCGAACAAAAAAAAGTTTATTCAATTCGGACGGTTCACTTAAAAGTTATTAGGTGGGGAAAGGTTGTTTGAACAGTTCAATGTTGAACAAAAAAAAATGTTCAAACTGAAAATTTAAATACGGTAATGAAGCATCCTTGCTGAGATCTTTTGAACAAAAAAAAGTTTGTTTAAATCGGACTGTTCATTCAAAAGTTATTAGGTGTGAGAGCTTGTTTGAACGGTTCAATGTTGAACGAAAAATTGTTCAAATCGGAAATTTAAAAACGGGGATGAAGTATCCTTGCCGAGATCTTTCGAACAAAAAAAAGTTTGTTTAAATCGGACGGTTCACTCAAAAGTTATTAGGGGTGAGAGCTTGTTTGAACGGTTCAATGTTGAACGAAAAATTGTTCAAATCGGAAATTTAAAAACGGGAATAAAGTATTCTTGATAAGATCTTTCGAACAAAAAAAAACTTTATTCAATTCGGACGGTTCACTTAAAAGTTATTAGGTGGGGAAAGGTTGCTTGAACGGTTCAATGTTGAACGAAAAATTGTTCAAATCGAAAATGTAGATACGGGAATGAAGTATCCTTGAAAAGACCTTTCGAACAAAAAAAAGTTTGTTCAAATCGGACTGTTCATTCAAAAGTTAGTATCGCGGGACCGGTTGTTTGAACGGTTCAAAGTTGAACCAAAAATTGTTCAAATCGAAAAATGAAATATGGGAATGAGCTGTACTCGCCGAGATCTTTCCAACAAAAAAAAGTTTGTCCAAATCGGAATGTTCATTCAAAAGTTATTAGGGGGGGACAGACAGACCGACAGACCGACCGACAGACCGACAGACCGACCGACACACAAATTCCCCATCTCAATACCCTACTTTCAAATTTTTAATTTTTCGATATTTATTTCATTTTTTTGTTTCTTTTTGACTTTTTTTTACTTGGCGATATTTTTTGAACTTGGCGATATTTTTTGGACTTGGCGATATTTTTTGGACTTGGCGACATTTTTTAGATGCATTAAGCCAATTTTAATGCTTTTTTCGTCTCTTTTATTTTTAACGGGAAAGTAGGCTAAAAAAGTGAATTAGTTAGTAAAGAAATGAAAACGAATTCTTAATGAATGAAATGCATAAGCAATTTAATACATGAATGAATAAGTAAACAAAATGAACTATTTCGCTTTGCCCCGAGAGTGCCTGAATAGTTGTATAAACATTGAAAATCAAAGCATGCCTAATATTAACTAAAGTTCTGCACTAGACACACATTAGTTGATTTCAATTAATACTTTCAATGTTAATTGCAGAAATTTTATCATTTTATTAAAACCAAAATTTTTGATAAACAACGAAATCTTAAAATGTGTCAAATTTTGAAAATGACTTGTATTATTATTATATACTTTGACCTTTAGAGCAATTTATTTTTTTCTGGAATCAACTATTTGTTGAAGAACATAGGTAAACTATTACCAGATTAACGGCACTGCCCACTCTGAGAATAATTTGATATTTCACATTTTCTCGCCCCGCTTTTTAACTTTACCTGGCATTTCCCTACTAGTTTAACAAATTAGGTTTATTGTGCGTGCGAACGACTAAATGGTTTTAATTTATCTCAGAAGTAAATAATATCTTTATACACTGATTATAGAGAGGGAAATCCTAGTATTTTCAAATATTTGAAAAGAGGAAACGGAGAGTGCAGAAGGTTTCAGTTTATTTGTTAGATCGACGACTTAATTGCCAGAAAAGTTTGAAGATCACAATTAATTGAGCTAGCAGAGCCGATGTATCCGGAGAAAATATTGCAATTTCATGTCCTGTGACAAGTTGTGTCATTAAAGAAGAGGTTTCTATTTTTTTCTGCAGTTCAGAAAACGAAGTTTTTTTTTTCTCACGAGAATAAATTATTTCACCAAGAACAAGTTTCAGTTTCCACAAAAAAGACGTACCTGAACAGCATCAGCATACCAATGCCATTGCACTCATGACAACTGTTACCTTGGAAATATAATCACAAAAAATACTCACAATACTTTAGATTATGTCATATTTAACGTAATATGAAACGTGTTCAAACTTGGCTCTGATCCAACCAAAAAAAAAAAACCTATCGGTTTATTCCCATTCAGACAAAATGGTGCACTTGATTCGTGGCCAACTGTGGGGACGATTGGGCTTAATCTCATAAATGGAATTGTGTCATTGCCTTCTGTTTACATTTCACTTAGTGTCCTTCAGGTTTTAAACTCCATAAAAGTGATTTCCTCTGTCTGATAATTCGGCTGAATCAATCAACGGGCATCCATCATGGCAGACACAGAGTGAAACTCCCAGACAATAGCGGGTTGTAGATCAAACACCTGTTGTAATTGCTTAACACTGACCTGTCTGTGCTGCTCACTGAATGTCACGCCCTTGATCTTAATTTTGTCGTCTTGCCTCTTTTTTTTTTCTCTGCCCATCTTTATTCACATGCAGACATCTGTTTCTCGGATTTGAAATGTGGTTGATAAGAGAAAAAAGAATATCTGTTTTATGAAATCTTTCCGCATCATAGAGCTGTGCGTGTTGCTAATTTTTACTTACTTCAAGTATGATTAAGGTGAAAAGATATTTCTCTCTTCAAAACGAGAGCTTTTTGAGCAAAAAACTATTGCTATATCATTTAAATTCAGGAGCATATATAAATTAGTGAAAATAAATGCGGTCCTTTTTTTCTGAAGTATAAATTTGCTTTGTGTTCATTCCCAGTAAAAATGAATTTATTACAAACACTTTGCAACTACCGATGCTTTTTTTAGCCTACTTTCCCGTTAAAAATAAAAGAGACGAAAAAAGCATTAAAATTGGCTTAATGCATCTAAAAAATGTCGCCAAGTCCAAAAAATATCGCCAAGTCCAAAAAATATCGCCAAGTTCAAAAAATATCGCCAAGTAAAAAAAAGTCAAAAAGAAACAAAAAAATGAAATAAATATCGAGAAATTAAAAATTTGAAAGTAGGGTATTGAGATGGGGAATTTGTGTGTCGGTCGGTCTGTCGGTCGGTCTGTCGGTCTGTCGGTCGGTCTGTCGGTCTGTCTGTCCCCCCCTAATAACTTTTGAATGAACATTCCGATTTGGACAAACTTTTTTTTGTTGGAAAGATCTCGGCGAGTACAGCTCATTCCCATATTTGATTTTTCGATTTGAACAATTTTTGGTTCAAATTTGAGCCGTTCAAACAACCGGTCCCGCGATACTAACTTTTGAATGAACAGTCCGATTTTAACAAACTTTTTTTTGTTCGAAAGGTCTTTTCAAGGATACTTCATTCCCGTATCTACATTTTCGATTTGAACAATTTTTCGTTCAACATTGAACCGTTTAAACAAGCTGTCACCTCTAATAACTTTTGAGTGAACAGTCCAACTTAAACGAGCCCAAAAAATATCGCCAAGTCCAAAAAATATCGCCAAGTCCAAAAAATATCGCAAAGTCCAAAAATATCGCCAAGCCCAAAAAATATCGCCAAGTCCAAAAAATATCGCCAAGTCCAAAAAATATCGCCAAGTCCAAAAAATATCGCCAAGTCCAAAAAATATCGCCAAGTCCAAAAAATATCGCCAAGTCCAAAAAATATCGCCAAGTCCAAAAAATATCGCCAAGTCCAAAAAATATCGCCAAGCCCAAAAAATATCGCCAAGTCCAAAAAATATCGCCAAGTCCAAAAAATATCGCCAAGTCCAAAAAATATCGCCAAGTCCAAAAAATATCGCCAAGTTAAAAAAATATCGCCAAGCCCAAAAAATATCGCCAAGCCCAAAAAATATCGCCAAGCCCAAAAAATATCGCCAAGCCCAAAAAATATCGCCAAGCCCAAAAAATATTGCCAAGTCCAAAAAATATCGCCAAGCCCAAAAAATATCGCCAAGCCCAAAAAATATCGCCAAGCCCAAAAAATATCGCCAAGTCCAAAAAATATCGCCAAGTCCAAAAAATATCGCCAAGCCCAAAAAATATCGCCAAGTCCAAAAAATATCGCCAAGTTAAAAAAATAAAAAGGTAAAATGAATATCGAAAAATTAAAAATTTGAAAGTAGGGTATTGAGATGGGGAATTTGTGTGTCGGTCTGTCGGTCGGTCTGTCTGTCCCCCCCTAATAACTTTTGAATGAACATTCCGATTTGAACAAACTTTTTTTTGTTGGATAGATCTCAGCGATTACAACTCATTCCCATATTTGATTTTTCGAGTTGAACAATTTTGGTTCAACATTGAACCGTTCAAGCAACCTTTCCCCCCTAATAACTTTTGAATGAACATTCAAATTGGAACAAACTTTTTTTTGTTGGAAAGATTTCGGCGAGTACAACTCATTCCCATATTTGATTTTTCGATTTGAACAATTTTTGGTTCAACTTTGAACCGTTCAAACAACCTGTCCCGCGATGCTAACTTTTGAGTGAACAGTCCGATTTCAACAAACTTTTTTTTGTTCGAAAGATCTTATCAAGGATACTTCATTCCCGTATTTACATTTCCGAATTGAACAATTTTTCGTTCAACATTGAACCGCTCAAGCAAGCTGTCACCCCTAATAATTTTTGAGTGAACAGTCCGATTTAAATAAACTTTTTTTTTTTGTTCGAAGGATCTCAGCAAGGATACTTCATTACAGTATTTAAATTTTCAATTTGAACATTTTTTCGTTCAACATTGAACCGTTCAAGCAACCTTTCCCCACCTAATAACTTCTGAGTGAACCATCCGAATGGAATAAACTTTTTTTTGTTTGAAAGATCTCGGAGAGGTTCATTCCCTTATTTCGCTTTTTGGTTTGAACCATTTTTCGTTCAATATTGAACCGTTCAGAAAAAAATTTAACATTAGCGCCTACGGGGAATTTAAGTTGAATGTTGATCCTGGAACTTAAAGTCGGATTTCCTTCAAACTAACTTTGTAAAAAAAATGGTTTTGATAAATAATGTTTGTAAAGTACTTTTCTGAATAATCTTCTGTGAGGACTCTGATTCCGACTCCGACTCCACAAACATGGCGGAACTGCAGGCTCAGAAAAAAATGACTGACTGTGCAGACGATTTTTTGTTTATTTATTCATTTGTGTTATTGTATTTATTACTATTATTTTTTTTTGGCAGACGATTTTTTTTGTAACAAAAGTGTTTCATTCACGAGGGCATTTTATTCTTTATTTATATTTAACAACTGGCAACGGTTTAAAAGTGAAAATCGAGACATTTTATCGACGGACGAGTTTTTTTTCCTTTCTTTGATAAAATGTGTTTTGATGTACTTTGTACTTTTAATTTTTTTTTTTTTTTTTTGAAAACGATTGAGGAATTTTTCTGCGGAAGAACTGTAACAGTTACATTCTTTAAAAGGTGCGATAAAACTTCATTTATTCATTTATTTACTTTTTATGTCTCTATTTCATCTGATGAGAGGGGTATATTTTGCTTTTAGAAATCAGCTTTAAGTGCTAAAAAGGTATGTTTGACATAATGTTTAGTCTCAGATGATCAGGAGAATAATGATCAGATGCTAGAATGCCGATGTCGATGTACGGGAAAGTAGGCTCGTTTAGTTCTTGACAGAACTTCTTGTTTTATTATTCACAAGAGGAAAACCTGTTCTGAGAGTGGATTAGTAGCAGACAAACATAAAATGCTCTCCAAATTAATGATGATTCGAGAAAGTTCTTGGACTCAAAGCATTGCCAGTTAGGGACTCTTTTACTTTTTAAGTTTCGTTTCTGTAGGCTTTCTCTCCTAATTTTCTTACTCTTTCAGAAAATGGGACTTTTTTGCGCCCTGTAGCTGTGTTCTGGGACAACGGGACTGCCCCGTTCAAAACAGAATGCACGGTTACCTAAAGTATGATTGAGTTTGGAGAGCAAACGCACAAGGAAAGTAACAACTAGGGATGCACCGTTTAATCGGCAGTGCCGATTTGCCGATTATTAATAATCGGCAAAATCGGGCCGATTAATCGGCTGAAAAATAATTTTTCAGATATTATTCTTTAAAGTATACTTTTACTAGGAAACTATGATGAATAATTTTATTAACAGTAATAATAATCCTCACAGTTGATATAAAGTTTTTTTTAATTTATTCTCCTACTTTGAATAAATATACATAGACAATGATGCAACATTTTTCATGTGGCGATAGTTTTCTCCTTAGCACAGTGCCTTCAGATAACCTCTAGTTTTCAAAGAATAAAAGTATCAAATTAAATTGCTACTGATTACTAAAATATATGAATTAAAAGTACTCCTAAATTGGAGTATTCACCACACACTCCCCGTCCCCTCCTTTTTTTATAAATTTTAATTTCCAATTAACGTAACTAACAATGTGTTAATAATATTATTGACTCTAATATGAAAATTGGTTCTAAGAAATTTGATAAAATATTGAAATTATTTTGTGAAAACTAGGAAAATGGAAAAAAAAAATCTTCTCCCAGAAATGAATTACTTACTATTTCGAAATTTGGAATTGTATAAGAGATAAAAAACAGTGATGGTAAAATTGGTAGTAGAAAAATAAATATCCTTATCGTTAATCGGCTCAGCTGATTAATCGGCCGATTATCAGCAGCCGATTAATCGGTAATCGGTAATCGGCCAATTTGCTTATCGGTGCATCCCTAGTAACAACTATTACTTCAAAACATATAGTGGTTATATTGCAGCAACAGTTATTAAAACGCACTGTGTTTTAACTTCATTCGAACAAATTAATGCTTTAACTTTAGCTTTTACTCCATCAGAAAACTTTCAGTTTTCACTTTACTCGCATTTCCCATCCAATATTCATCACCTGCAGTGGCGGCGCTAGCTATGGGGCAGGGGGGGCAATTGCCCCCCTGTCGGAAACGTCTTGCCCCCCCCCCCCCATCGAGGAAAATTTCTAACTTCGTCGAGAAAATTTTTCCGACGATCAAATTTTCCGACAGAAATCTAAGTGCCGAAAACCTTTCGGATTCCGACAGATCAGTAAAATTATTGCAATAAAATCATTCAACTGAAAAAACTTTTATTTTTTCTTAAGATATTCTCATTATTTGACAAAATATGCTATTCCAGACTAATTTGGAACACGAGAACCTTCTGCCATGAGTTGTTGCCGTCGTATCTCTTTTGAATGAACGTAAGTTCTGCTGGAGAAAGTTATTTTTGTTCAAGTGGGAAAGGATAATTTTTCCTTTTCTTTTTCAAACCAGAGGTCCGCACCCGCAAATCGCCAGCAGGGTGGCAAGTTCTTTCTGAGAATCTGAGCTAGACACGTGTTTCTCTCAGGGCCTTGCCGAAAAGGGGTGGGTGATTAGGGGACGTAAGACCCGAGGACTGTGTGAAGAAAGGAAAGACATCTCCCCCTCTCAGGACTCCGGAATTGCGAATTGCATCCAGGGTTGGGGGAAATGAATCGCCAATCACTATTGTATGATGTGCATCGTCAGACAGTTTTAATTAGTGTAACAGGTGTCGTCGGTCGAGGGGGGGGGGATGATTTTTGGCGGGAGCTCGAAGGCTTCGGCTTCAGAAAAGTAAAAAGAGCATACGAAAGAAAGACGTTTTCGTCGAAAGAATTTTTTTCCTGTCGTTCGTATCCGTTGGACTTGCTCTCCATCATCGGGCTTTTTGGGTATGGATCTCCTGTTGTCCTTGAACCTTATGATAGGTAGACTGAAACGTTTTCCTTCATCAACAAGGTAACAAACAGAAATTATTTTGATTTGCTTTTAATTTTCTTTTTTTTCATTAAAATGCATGTGTTCATTTTAAAATACATGTCAATAAATGGGAAGCACATATCTATAAATCGTAGCAAACGCTTTAATTAACTGTCGCATTATGAGATTACCGTTATATGATTTTTCCATTAATCTATTAAATAATAGTAGCAGGATGTAACTGCTGTTGGTTGTTTGTAATGCTTTAATAACATTTGATCTAAAAGAAAAAATAAATTGCACCTACATTAATTTTAAATGTTTTACCGTGCATACAAAAAAAATTAGTTTTCTTGCACTTTAGAAAACATTTTTTCTTTTCTTTTGTGCAATTCTTTAACACAAGGCCGTTCTCCCGATCCCCTGCCAGTTTTCCAGGTAAGTAGTCGTCAATCTCATTTTGCAATGTAAAAAAAGAGAAAAACCTTCCCAGTGTTAAAAAATGAATAAAATGTATAGAAAGGCGTGAATTAAGATGAGAAAATTTTTTTTTCTGTGAAATTTAGATAGGAAATGTGCTCTTTAAATCTTTGTTAAGGATTTCCTATAATCTAACTTCTAACTAAAGAAATATTATTTTCGAATGATTTTTAACCGAAAGGAAAAGTAACATCATAGAAACCTTTGCGAGCAGCAGTTGAAATAAATAAATAAAAATAATAATAAAAATCGCTATTGCTTCATCCAGGCAGCTGACCAGGGCCATCACCGAGAGCCAATCTGAGCGATTTTTCATCAGTTAGGTCACCGGGCCGCCTCCCCCTTTAAACTTACACTACTCTAATATTCCGTTCATAGAAACATATCAATTACTTGCTGACAAGGGTTGGCTTTTCGTTTTTCTTAATGGGGAAAAATCAAGAAATAGGAAATTTTAAAATTACTCCTCCCCCCCCCCACCCAAAAAACAACAACAATCTATAAAGCCAACTAGATTTTCAAAAACGTTGTCGAAAAAAAGCATATAAAATTTTTGTTTTTGGGACAATTTGAATAATTTCTGGGAGACAGTCTCTGTCCCACAACCCTTACCCTATCGTCGTCAAAGGCCCCCAATAATTGCGTTTTTAGGAGTTAATTTTAAGAATATTTCGGGGAAGAGTCCCGAACCAAACGATGCCCCTGTCCTTTTTTTTTTTTAAATAAGAAGCCACTTTATTTCTCAAAAATAGAAACTGTAAACAAGAGGTTCTGATTAAAAATTGTACCACACGTGGGACGTGGTCCCTCTCCAATTAAGAAATCTGCAATAAAACTCTGCTACTTAATCGAAAATTGCCAACAAATGGGATTTTTAGACTTAAAACTAGAAAAAAAACATATATATCCAGTGTAGTGCACCATTGCCACTTTACATAATTAAAGATTGTCTAAAAAAGCGTTTTTAGTACTTGAATTTCAAAAAAGTCACGAGAAGAGTCTCTCTGAGCAGTATCCTCCGCCATCCCCGATAATTTCCTGAAAACAATTCTTTATTTTGGGGTTTAAATTTCGAAAAATTTTCAGGGAGTGCTCCTACCCCAATCATTCAAACTCGTTTAAAATACCATTTTTAAACCTCAATTTCGAATTTTTCGCAGGAGAGTCACCGAAACCAAACTTTTTTCTAACGCTATCAAATATGCTTATAATAGCTATTTTTTTACTTCGACTTCAAAAAATTTACGATGGAGAGTCCCCACCCCATCCCTTCAATTAAAATTAACTGCACATTATAAGAAACTTAATTTTCGTGACTAAATTTTTAAATTATACCTGTGCCCCCCTGTCGGGCATTTCCTAGCGCCACCTCTGATCACCTGCGTGTTCCACCTTTTCTGCCCTGTTAATGTACTCCTAACCTAGTTTGCATTTTTGAAATGTCACATCCTTGCTTTCGATCTGCCAACAAAGGAAGGTCTGTCAATTGTTGTGTTCGTGCCAGTTAGCAGCGCGAGCGACGAGCGTGCAATGAGTCCACCCCTGTTTGTTGGCAGCCTTCCCCAGCGAGGTGGCACTGAGGAGCAGCTGTTTCGCAGAGCCATTTGAATGTGCCGCCGAGAGGAACAAAGGGATTGGTTAGTTAAGCTGGTTTCGTGGAAAACTGGCTCCAGAGCTTTTGTGGTCTATTGTTTATGTATTGGAATAAATCTGTAAAATTGTTTTTGGCACTTTTCAATATCATTGTACAGTCAAACTCACTTTCACGAGCCCTGATTTCCTGAGAACCCTGATTTATCAAGAAGTTTTAAAAATTTGCTTGGAACAATGTTAAGATTATGGGAGCATCCTTTATAACAAGCAAATCGCGCTTAAAGTGAGTAATATTTTGTGATTTTATAGAATGGTTTTTGATGTGTAAAAAAACTACAAAAACATTTTCGAAGACGGAGCTGCAATTAGCTATGTTTTTCAGGTCATGAGTATTCCTCTAAAAAAGTAACATAACAGAGTGACAATAAAAAAATTCAAAGCAGATTGACCGACTTTCTGCTTTACTTTTTTTGAAACAAAAAGCTAAGAAAGCAAAAAAAGCTGATAAAACTAACTAGTATTTTTATAATTTGTTCAAGAACCCGTATATTACGGTTTACCCGGATATAACGAGAAATTATGGCTGGCCCTTCTATCTCATTATGAGAGCGTTCGACTGTATAGATCGAACACGCTTGTGATACTTCCACACAACAACATTTTTTATATCACCGTCGAATTTGATTAATTTTATTAGTCCTATGTACGAAAAACAATTTTTATGTTGCGACTATTTTCGAAAAGTGCATTGAGAAGTTAATTACTTGAGAAAAAGCCGTACAGATGGTCTGAAAGCTCTTTTGAGGAAGAAAGTCGTGAGTTCTCTAATGTATTTGTTGAGAGCTGAGTATGACATCTGCGAATTCCTCCTCTTTATGTTTTTACCTCCTAAAAAGTTTTTCATCTTTTAGCGTCAATAAAGATAAGTACTTTTGCCATCAACTAATAATAAATTAATGAACAGATGAATATTTGAGTAAAAAACATCAAGACAAATGTGTATGCTGTTGTTCTGTTTCTTTATCTTAGAACAAAATTTTTCGAGATGTGAAGAAGTAAGATTTTATTTTTTCACACATTTCTTTGACTTTCCTGTGAAGATTTTAGGGCTGATCCACTACTGTTTTTGGAAATTTTTAGTCACATGGATCTGGTCTAGATTCACTAGATCAAATGGGGATTCCATCACCGCAAAAAAAATTCGTTACAAAAATAATTCATAACGGGTGGTACCAAAAAAAAAAAAAGCTTATAAAATGTTCCATTAATGGGTCTAAATTTAAAGCATTAGTAGCAACAGTTATGAAAGGGAAATTTACTGTAGCTCTGTTAATTGTTCTTTCTGTTGATTTCAAAACTGTTTTATCAAGTAAGAATGCAATGCAAAAACTGATACAATATTTAGAAGGCAAATTAAAACAACCTAAATTCAGTTATATTAAACACATTTCAAATTTTGTAATTCGAGCTCCATTTTTCATGAAATAAACTTTTGAAAAGAGCAATTTTCCGCTGAAACCAACCAATTTCAGTGTGTTAAGAATGTGTTGTAGTTTGTTCATTTCGCTTAGAAGTCTTAAGTTATAAGTAATTTCAGATACTGCTCTTAAAAACGAAGAGATGAAGAGGTTTTTTTGACGTAACTTAGAGATTTAATCTTGAGCTTATAGCGATTTAATCTCGTTGTCAAAAATTGTTGTTCTTTGCTTTTTTTAGTCGACTTACAGAATCGTTTAAAGTATCCCATTTCACACTCCAGGGTCCCCCGTACCTACCACAGCTTCGTGGTTTAACCGGGATAGGTCCCTGAAGAGCGCTCTGTTCTTAATTTTGAACCAGAACCTAGGGTCGAGCAAACCCTAGGCCCAGCACCCCCAGAGGTATCGTTTCACTTGGTGACCACGACATTTTTTACGCCTCCCAGCCACCATTAAGACGGTGGATCTTTGATCGGCTGGGATCGAACTCGGGTCCCTCCGGACACGAGTCCGATGCCTTACCGATCGGGCCACCACGGCCCCTTAAAGTATCCCAGAAGAAAGTGCTGCCCCAATATACAGGGTGTCCACTCTAATCGTGGACCAATAGCTAATTTCTAAACCGTTAGAGATAAGCATATAGTTTATTTAGGAAAAAATCTCAAAATTAAGAAAGGAATTTTGGGTCTATTCAATGTTTTTCAAAAAATCAAATTTTGAAAGAGTTACGAAATTTAAATTTTTATACAGCCCCCCAGTCCTATCAATCATATTCAGTAAAACATTCTTGACACTGTAACGTTTAAAACTAAAAAAAAATCGCTCTTCTACCACAAAAATTGACCGAGTTATGACGTTTTGAAAAATCAAGATTTTGCATTGTTTCATGACGTCATCGAGAGATGGCTTAAGGGACCGTGTGCGAAATCCTTCAAAATCTTGATTTTTCAAAACGTCATAACTCGGTCAATTTTTGTGATAGAAGAGTGATTTTTTTTTTTAGTTTTAAACGTTGCAGTGTCAAGAATGTTTTACTAAATATGATTGATAGGACTGGGGGGCTGTATAAAAATTTAAATTTCGTAACTCTTTCAAAATTTGATTTTTTGAAAAACATTGAATGGACCCAAAATTCCTTTCATAATTTGGAGATTTTTTCCTAAATGAACTATATGCTTATCTCTAACGGTTTAGAAATTAGCTATTGGTCCGCGATTGGAGTGGACACCCTGTATATCGCCACGAAGAGTGGTATTAGGAGCATATCGTAATAGATTATGCTATACACTGTAGGTGTGCCACCTTCTTTCTACCTGAGCGACATATGTTTTCCTCTTTTAATCCTTTGCTTGTTGTAGTGATTTTTATACGTTGAACGATATACTGACACCGGTGTATAGCAGGGTATTGCTAGATTTTAGTTTTATGGATACACTGGTACACATCCTCTGAAAAGCAGTGGTGTATCCTCCCTTCATTTCTTCCCCAAACACCACTAAGATATCTCCAAGAGGGCACTACCCAAAAAGAGAAATCCCCCTAAAATCCTCTTTAATAAAAAAAAAAAAAAAAAAATGGCGCAATCGGCACCCCCCCCCCCCACCCAGTCAATCCTATATGGATAAATTTGAAATGCAATGTTTATGTATATTTTTCCCAATTTCTAGGTATAGCTGAAACCAATGACCCCTTGTTTTGCTTATTATAAGTCTGGAATTGTAATCTAAATTATAAAGCTCATCTAGTAAACCTAAATGGTCTTCATACGTAGATAGTTTGTAATTTGTCTAACATGTAAGCTTTTACCCAAAATTTCAGGTTTATGGGAGCCTAGCTCCCGTTAGCTCCCATGCAAATTAAGCTCTCATATAACAAAGTACAATATTCCATGTATCAAGTGTAATATCAGATTGGTGGTATATTAATGACGTAATATTGATATACGAGTGTGCAATGTATCAGAATACGGAACAAAAGATTACAATCCACTAAGGTTTAGTTTTCTATACGAAATTGCTTATATTCTCTCAGATGAAAGATGCATTTATCAGGTGCATAATTTATGTGAAATTTGTCAAACATCGCTTCTATGAGGTCTGGAGGTAACTTCGGCTATTTTTGAACTTCTTTTTGGCGGGATGAGAAGGTAATTTCAACATGAAACGAGAGTTTCGGTTGAAGTGATATAATAAATTGGAGCTGTCGGAATGGTTTTTCAAACTATCTGGCAAACGCTGGAAAAGACTGCCGCTTTTTGATCTTTAGCCTGATATACGTCCCCAACATTTCTCTTTTCCCAGAGAGCACTTTTTAAAATTTATATTTGTAGTTTATCCCAGACACTCCCGGTCGGTATTTGAACTGGAGTTGTTCGCAGGCTTTGATAAATCTCTGACCAGTATACACTTCGCTGTTAAATTTTGAAAATCGATGATATTTTTATGAGTTTAGTTCGATGTAATCTTGTTGAATTTGGCGTTTATACCGTTAATTCCCATTCAAAATTGCCTGTTGAAATTTTCGTTTAAGTTGCGTCTGAGTCCTTGCTTGGCTAGGAATTGATGAGATTGTATGGGCTGGGTAAGATTTCACAAAGCTAACTTCATTTTAGCGGCTAATTTTTGCCATTAAAATTTGGCTAGAAATCGGTCGATGCCATCAGGTTTGGCGACATTTCGAATTTATAATTTACAGGAATCTTTCCGTGTTGTCTAAGGGAAGCAGTATGAGCTTCTCAGGTCTTTAAGAATTAATTTTTCAGTTCTTTAACCCTGTTGTGAAGCTTACGTGCCGATTGAACTATATGATATTGTCTCAATGTTTTGTCATATTTGGATTTGAATACCTGTTTACTGTTGTGATTGTTTCTATGAGACTTGTCTAATATGTCTAATAGCTGGAAGTTTGAGCGATTGGGAGGACTTATTCCTAAATATTGTAAGTAATTTTACTGTACTTTTTTTATGAGCTGAGTGATATTTCAAAACAGTATCTGAAATAAATGCGGTAACAAACAATACTGTGGCTAATTATGTTTCTTTTACATCCACTGCAGTAAAATTTGCAATATAATTGAATGTACAAAATTAAGATTAAATCACTCCTCCATTAAAAATGACATTTAATGTTTCTTTTCTTTCCCAACACAGTGGCGATTTTACCATGGCGCAACTGTCGCAATTTCTAGGGGTTCCTACAACATAGGGGCACCGAAGGGGCTGCAAAATAGCATAGGAAAAATATTTTTCTAAGTTAGGTTCAGTTCTGAGAAGCTAGTGAAAATTCATGGCGACGCGGCATGCTCCAAATCGTTAAATCCACGTCTGTTCCATTAGTAATTAACCTTGGATTAAATCTAACTCGAAGGTGCCGTGCAACGCTTGCACAATAGTGTATCACGAAATTTTTTTTTTTTTTTGGAAATTCAAATTTTCAAGTTGATAAAAAGTTGTCACTATATTCACATAGTTACCAAAGTAATTTATTTTGAAATTGAAAAATATTTGGTCTACCGGGGATTACCTTGAAGTTTCAAATTTGTTTAGTAAAAACGATGCTTTTTTTTTAAAAAAATGTATAAATTATGTGTAAAGCAAAATAATTTGAGTGGAACAATGGACCAATCTCGCTATTTCATGGCGCTGTACTTCAGTGTTTGTACTATTAATTCAATAATAAAAATTATTCTGCAAGATTGGTAAATATTCTAAAAATATGTCTGACTAGCGAACATGTGATGTTTCTCATAACTATTTCTGGAAAATTAAAAGTTAAATTTTAGCTCCAATGCATTTTTTGACGACAGATTACTCCTTAAGTAGTCCATTTTAACACGCAAATAATTATTTTTGCTTTACACATACTTTGTACATTTTTTAACGAAATCATTGTTTTTACTAAAAAACTTGAAACTTCAAGGCAATCCCGGAAGACCTAAATATTTTTCAATTTCAAAATAATTTTTTTGGAAACAATGTGAATATAGTGAAAACTTTTTATCAACTTGATGTTTTGAATTTCCAAAAAAAAAAAAAATCGTGATACCTTCGGCCACGCTTAAACGAATACTGTCGGTTCCAAGAAGTATTATTCGATGAAACGGGGTATTTTATTAAGCAGGCATTTTTAACCTTACGTCTATGGCATAGGTTCCAAGATATTTTATTCGTATAAGCGGGGTATTCGTTTATCCGTTACCCGATTAAGCGGGAACGACAGTATACCCTAATGCACAAGTTATCATCTTAATGTCATCATCTAAATAAATTCATCCAAATTAAAAATTTATTGAACGAAATATAACTCAAATAAGAATTATTTCTAAAGCTTGTATACGAACCCACTTTTTTTTTTGAGTTATGTTGTAAAAACGATTTGAAGGGGAAGGTATACGTGTAAACGACTCGAAAAAAGAAGTAAAACATTAACAAATGTAATGGAACTATACCACAAGCTATAGCTTAGGGACTCCTCTGGAAAACACGAAAGAAAAAAGTTACTGAGGAAAAAATATATTTTTTTTTCTGTCTCATTGAGTAGTGTGTGGTAGAATTTACGCTCGCAGCGACGCGGCAGCTGGTGTTGATAAAATTGGGGGTTCGGGCGACTCTCCTCCCCGCATCTCTCACGGTTGCCTCTGGGATCGTAAACTGCGAAAAGATAGAGGAGGGAACTTGAAAATGGAGCTTGAGAGCGTTTTGTGCTTCTTTAGTTTTACGCTGCCTCGTTATTTACCCCAGCTGCATCAATATAAAAAGCTCTCGAGTAGACCGGAGGTTCTCAACCTTTTTGACTCTGTGACCCCCCTCCTCCCTCCCTTGAGGAGCATGGATGGCACGTCGCTCCCTCCTCCCCCCACATAAGGTCAATACCAATAGGAAAATCAGAAAATTGGATTTGAAAACTGAAATTGGATAGTAGATGAAACTAGAAAATTATTTCGAACATATTTTTAGAACACATGATGTAATCAAAGAGTTAAAGAACTAAATACAGATTAAATTGAAGTTATCTTTGTTATTAAAATTACTAGGTTATTAAAAATTTAAAACTTCGCTTGGTGTATGTATTTCGGTAAAAAGGTTCAAAATTCGGGAATTTTCATTTCCTTCACTCCTTTAACAATTTTCTGGCTACTTTTCTGACTTTTCAGCAGCAGTTTGGCGCAGTATGGCCTATATGAACGCTCTTGTGGCATTTAACGCAATGAAACCGACCTACCACAAATGCTCCTTGTAATAAACCAGGGCGTCGGGAGTCAAAAGCTACAAAATTCAAACAGTCGAGAGTTCGTCATTTTCCTCCAGAGTCTGCATTTTCAGCCATGGCTGTGGAGTCGAACTGCTTTCGGAATAAGAGTCGGAGTCGAATGTACTAACACTCTATCAAGTAGTTGACAGTCTACCTTTTTCCCCAGACTCCACAACTCTAGTACTAACCAGACATCAATCCACCAGTCTGTGTAGTTGTCTCCCTTCTATCAGATAAAAAGATGCTAACTACAGTGTATCGATTTTTGGAACGCGTGCTTGACCTTTATTTCTGTCTGAGATCTCTGCATCCCTTTGTCTGCATTACTGTCTATGCGGTCGTCGAGACTTGCTTGTTAAAGAAAATTTTTTATGGTCGACATTGTTCTTTTGGGCTTCGCCGACGAGATTTTTTACCATCATCCTCAATGGCTTCCTTCTGCCGTAACATTTATTGAAGGAAACTTTGTGCAATCGGTGTTCCATGAATCCAAAGAATTGATGTTTTTATTTAATCAGTCTAATTTTGTTGGAAACTAACTCATTGTCTTGGAAGATATTAATGAGATAAAATTTCCTGCTGGTGATGATTTGTAGTATAGCGCAGCATTGGCGGCGATAGCTCTCATAGTTCTTACTACGAGAAGAGTAGAATGATATGTTAAAGTTGGTGGTAATTCTGAAAGAAATATAACTTTTACCTTAGTGAACTAGTGTTTTTTTTTTTTCATAAGTTTAGTGCCTCAAATCCAGAATGGTTTATCCTTTGTTTCAAAATACTAAACATTCTATCGGATTATTACTTAAATTGGTAATCTGATTATAAACAGGAACCAGATTCCAATATCTTTTTTCAAGTTTCCTGAAAACTAAAGGTAAGCGATTGAGAATTTATTATAATACTGCTCGTTAATTAAAAAAATACTTAATTAGGCAGCGCAAGCCTTCTCTTTTTCTTCTTGTGCCTAGTAATATGAGAATAAGAAGGAACAATATTTTTTTGACTGGCAAGTTTCGCGAAAAAAAGCATCAGAATTCAACTAATCTATTTAAACTAATGGTAACTCTGAGTTCAAAAACAAGAGATAATGATAATAAATAATACGTTAGTTTTTACATTCCTGCTTTAATCGATGCCGTATCTAGGCTGTGATAGAAGTTACCTTGATTCCTCAGTCTTCAAGACCATTTTTGATTTTATTTTTTGGCATTTGACCAGTTGGCTAGAATTCACATAATTTTTACTCGCTATGCTTTATGATTTTAACCTTTTTTACTTGTCTAAGTTACAAAATTCATAATCATTTACAGTGTTTGGGCCACAAAAGACGCAGCCACTGAACGTTCCGTGTAAGACATACGGTTATAACGCTTAACAACAATCTAACAACGTTAAATAAAATGAATAAACACATTTTTTAAAGTTACTGAATAATGCAAAATAGTTTTTTTTTAATACATTCGTAGTTGATTCGAACCAGTCTGCAGGAAAACTTATGGGTTTTCCGAAATTCAAGCCTAGCACCACCTACTGCATGAAAAATCATTTTCAATTCTTTCGCTGTGGTTCCGAATTACATGTTTGCGCATTTACAAATGAAATAGATAAAAGCAGGGAGTAGGGATTTCCTATCTAGGATTTTTATTGCAGCCTGTAGTAGATCAATACCACCCAGAAACTATCCCGCTTTGCACCTGGATACAAAAAGGTGCAAAATTCTACCTGCAATAATGCATCTTTTTAGTCAACGTGAGGATTTTCTTATGCTTTGGAAATACCTGCAGTGAACCAGCCTTCTAGTCAATCTGAGCTGGCTGTTATGACCCGTTGACAAAGAAAATGCTATCAACCGGATTAATATAGTGAAAACGGGAGTAGGGATATTTGGTATCGTCCGCTCCCATTGCAATTAACAGTTGAGGAATACCACACTTGAGCTATAGTTGTGTCACGAAGAGATGGCAGGTATGACTAGAAGTGGAAACAGAGCACTTAATTTTGTAATGGGTAGTATGATCGAGAACTCGCAAGCAGTTTTTACGGCAGGCGCGATCTTGCTGATTAGGGATGCACCGATTAATCGGCAGTACCGATTAATCCGCCAGAATCGGCCACTTTGCGATTATTAATAATCGGTAAAATCGGGCCGATTAATCGGCTGAAAAATATTTTTCAGATATTATTCTTTAAAGTATATTTTCACTAGGAAACTATGATGAATAATTTTGTTAACAGTAATAATAATCCTCACAGTTGATATAAAGTTTTTTTTTAATTAATTCTCCTACTTTGAATAAATATATACATAGACAATGATGCAATATTTTTCATGTGGCGATAGTTTTCTCCTTAGCACAGTGCTTTCGGATAACCTCTAATTTTCAAAGAATATACGTATTGAGTTAGATTGCTTCTAATTACTAAAATATATGAATTAAAAGTACTAAATTGGAGTGTTCATCACACACTCCCCCTCCCCTCCTTTTTTTTTTTTTATAAATTTTTATTTTCAATTCACATAACTAACAATGTGTTAATAATATTATTGACACTAATATGAAAATTGGTTCCAAGAAATTTGATAAAATATTGAAATAATTTTGTGAAAACTGGGAAAATGAAAAAAAAAATCTTCTCCCAGAAATAAATTACTATTTCTAAACTTGGAATTGTATAAGAGATAAAGTGTTTGTAAAATTGGTAGTAGAAAAACAACTATCCTTATCATTAATCGAATCAGCCGATTAATCGGCCGATTATCAACAGCCGATTAATCGGTAATCGGCCAATTTGCTTATCGGTGCATCCATGTCGCTGATCATACCTGCTCGTCACTGCCTGTTAACTATCCAACTCTCTGCCTTACCTCTCTAAATTAAGAGCCCACTTCATAATTACAGTACAGTGGACAAATCCATACTTAACTATATGGTTAATTGCGACATGTCTTAATTATGTATAATTATGTTCATTTCTGTAATCGTGAAATTTTTCGATATACTGAACTTGATCTGAAATTGCAGTAAAAGACTTTAAGCACGTTTCTGATTAACTTGATTTTAAATAAATTTTTCCTTAAGAATATGAACGAAGAAACTATTTCTTTCTATTATTAGCAAAGACAGCCGGAGAAATACTTAATCGATCCGGAAATGAACACTTAGCAGGAAGTATTGGCCTTCACGTTTCTGATAACTACAAAGATATGAAATTATTTGAGTTGTATATCGTAATCTATTTTCATATAAATATTTCCTCAGTCCTTGCTCTGATTTTCTATAAATTATCCTATATACAAATATTGCTGAAAATATTGTTTTATTTTGATTAGAGATAGGTATTTATATTGTTCCTATTCGTTAGTATTTTAGCAGAACAGAATGTTTATTGAGATAAAATGAAGTTTTTCGATTTTTAATAAAGCACTTCACGTCATGCTAGGCTGAGCTTATATTTTCTTCTCTCAGAGTTGTCGTATAGTTATTTTATGTATTTGTTAATATACATGCGTTGGTTGTATGGATTAAAACCCAAGACAGGGCCGTCATTTTAATTTTTTCCGGAGGGGGGGGGGGGCAAAAGGTCCAAAGCCAAACATAATGCAATTTCATCAGAAAAAAATCAAAAAACACGCCCACTTATATCTAAATACATTGGTTTTTCAAAGTCGGGGGGGGGGGCTATTACCCCCCTGACCCCCTAAATGACGGGCCTGGTTGTTGACCCTCTTTCTCTACTTTCTTGATAATACCCAATTCTGGATGGAGTATGAATTCAGTTTTCGTTAATTTCTCAAGCTGAAGGAAGCATATAAGTCCTTGCCGATAAACTCGATTGCGTTAAGGATGAAAGTCACTTTTATGAAGATAAATTGCAAGAGATCCTTATTTGGAGTTGATCAAGACTTACTTATAGCCAGTGGTGGTTATTTACAGGTTTGGGGACCCGTTTTAATACATTTTTAGGGGCCTGTTTTAATACATTTTGAGGGCCTCTTAGACATCAACAGAATCAGGTACAATATTTTTATGAGCCTTTTTGGGGCCCTTACGTTGTGGGCTTCCCTTACAATTCAGACATTTCACACTCCAGGGTCCCCCGTACCTACCACAGCTTCGTGGTTTAACCGGGATAGGGCCCTGAAGAGCGCTCTGTTCTTAATTTTGAACCAGAACCTAGGGTCGAGCAAACCCTAGGCCCAGCACCCCCAGACGTATCGTTTCACTTGGAGGACTTTGTGACCACGACATTTTTAACGCCTCCCAGCTACCATTAATCAAGACGGTGGATCTTTGATCGGCTGGTATCGAACCCGGGTCCCTCCGAACACGAGTCCGATGCCTTACCGATCGGGCCACCACGGCCTTACAATTCAGACAGTAGCGGCATGGTAAATCCGCCACTGCTTAGGTATGCCTTTTGTTGTCAAGTAGATCCTGTGCAACAGTTCCTTGCTGAAATGTCAACTAAGTTCTGGATCAGTTCCGTGAAAATCTTCACAATTAAGGATACTTTCTTGTCGTTACGAACACAGCAGTGGAGTTGGAGATGACAAACTAAGGGATGCGTAGTTATCAAGAGGATCCTGTGCAACAGTCCCTTGCTGAAATGTCAACCAAGCTCTAGGTCTTTTCCATGATAATCTTCACAATTAAGTGTACTTTCCCGTTACAAGTAAAGTTGTGGAATTGGAGTCGAATTGATTTTGGAGTAAAGGAACTGGAGTCGAGAGTCAGTCTTTAAAACTCCAAGAGTCTGTTATTTTCTTTGTCATTCTGTATTTCTGCCGTAGCTGTGGAGCCGGAGTCGAGGAGTCGAAGTCGGAATGATTTTTATATAAATCGAGTCGGAGTCTAAAATTTTGGGACTCAGTGTCGGAGTCTGTCATTTCCTCCCTCCTGCTCCCGCATCTCTGGTTGAAAGTCTTCCTCCTCACTTTCCACCAGCAGGCTCGGTTTTCTGCACGTGACATTCGAAATGGATTGTGAGCTTCATACCCGAATATGTGGAATGCCGGAAACCTGAGGTGAATCCTTCCATCGTGTGCGTGTAGTAGAGAGGGAACCCCTTTTTAACCTCACTAACCCCGTCGCCTTGTTCGTCTGCTGGTGTGTGACCCATTAACCTGGATATTGATTACGAAAGGCGCTCTCTCGTATCCCTCTCTCTCTCTCTCTCTCTCTCTCTATACCTGTACCCACCCGCAAGGGAAAGCACGGAGCTCCTCGTCGACGCAGATCGATACAGGGAGCCCCCTTTCCTTTCCTTTACTCTCGCATCGGCGCCTCTCAAAAAGCGAGATCAAGGTGAAATGAAAGACAAAACGGGAAACCCCGCTCTCATGGTCGACCCTTCATGGCTCCAGTTTCCTACGACGGATTCCGATGTGTGCTTTAACTCCTTTGAGTGCTCAATTTTTTAAAACCAAGTTGCGCTTAAAGATATACGCATTTTTTTATGTGTGAAAACTAGTACTGTCGGCCCCGCTTGAACGAGTACTGTCGGTTAAAAGAAATATTATTCAATTAAGCGGGATCTTTAATGTTGCGTCAATGGCAAGAGAAATATCCGGTTCCAGTATATGTTATTCGTATAAACGGGGTATTCGTTTATCCGTTACCCGATTAAGCGGGGATGACAGTATAAAATATTACTAAATTTGCAGAAATTGCGTTAGAAATAACGATTTGTATGAGAAACCAGCACTTAGTATCTTACAACCAGGTTCAAAGAAAAGTTTCACTTCATTCTTCAAACCAAAGTAATTTCGTGCGGTTTTATTTCTCCAATTTTTTTGAGCAACAAAATGGCACACTTTCTGTGAAGCTCTCTCTTAAATTAGAGAATGTGGTTTGTAAAATGGACGAGTGGACTTTGAGAAATGCATTATAACATTTCAAGATGAAATGGCGGAGTAAGGTCATCACGCACTTGGAAATCGCGGGTTAAGCAAATTTACTGTCTCTAAGTTGCCCGAGGAAATCGCGGAATACGAGGGTTTATAAGAGTTTTGAAATAGTGCTGATTTTGGAAAAATGAACAGTTAGTTTCTTTTAGTATTTAAATAATAACCACATATATAATCATCGTATTAATTTCTGTTCGAAGTACCATCTATCGCTATTCCTGTACCCTCGCACCGATACCTCTCCTAAAGCGAGATCAAGGTGAAATAACAGATAAAAC
>JAXGGA010005601.1:0-76858 GCA_038373865.1 Uloborus plumipes
CATTTAATTATTTGATGCATGATATTTTGAAATTGGGTAAATTTCTTGACAATGATATAACTTGAAAAGAAAAAAAAACTTTTTGATTGTAGGGTATAAATTTACTACCCTACAATCAAAACCTATTCTAACTTGAATAATTTTACTTTGCTAATCTAGTTGATTGCTAATTTAAAATTAATGAAATTTTTAACTTTTGATTGTGATATTTTGATATGATGCAATTCTGATTTTGATTAGTTTTAGTTAGCAGTTGAAGAAAATATTGCTGTGAAATCTTGAATTTAAGTTTAACTTTTTTGAAAATGTTATGAATGATATTCATCCGGGGGGAGGATGTTTAGACTTTTAATTTGATTTAACTTTGATTTTAACTGTAGGGGGAGCAGTAAGCTACTGCTACTTATATCCCCTGTCAGTTCTTTCACTAGCTCTTGATCTTGGCACTTGATTTTGTTTAGCTGCAACTTGTTGCGTTACATTTAGTTTGTTAGGTTTATTTTCATGCATCTTGAAATCTTAAAGTATTTTGGTGGTTATAATTTAGTATGTTATTTGTTGTGTATAGTGTGGTTTTTAATGTTTTTAAGTTCATTAAAGTTGATTTTAAGAAAGTTGGAATCGTTTACTGGAAGTAAATCAACACTTATGCAAGCTTAAAATAAAGACCCACGAAGTTACGATACAAACTGTGTCATTAAAATGACAAATAAAAATATGCCAGCAACAATGCCATGACAAGTCATCGATTATATCGCACCTTAAAAAATTAATAAATCACAAAAAGTTTTATGTCCTTTCAGCAAATGCAAGTCTACTTTTCATAAAAAATCTTCCTTCACATAGCATATCCCGAAAACATTCCTATGCGAAGCACGATACGTTTAAATCTGCTTACACAAAACATTTAGAGGAAAACTTAAACAATAATGTGGAAACAACTGAAATCGAAGTGGACTCGGTACATTTGGCCTTGACACTAAAAGAGATGAACAAAGCAGTAGCTTTATTTTGTTTAAAAATTATTTATAAATTCCATTTGTCTTCATCTGTTGTGGACTTTATTTAATTTTTGCAAATTACTAAATCCTTCAATAATAAAGAAAATATGCTTCAAATAGTAATGAATGAGCTTGATGTAATGAACTCAACAGAAACCTTCAAAAATGAATTATTAAAATGCCTTCATAAAGGAGATGTTTTATTACAGTCATGTTCAGACAAAGGAAAACTGCGTTCTGATTACTTAAGGAAATATTTTTTTAAAAACATTTCCAGTACATTGAACCAATAACGGTAAATTTAGGGCGAAACAAAAATAATCAACATTGCTTTTTTCATTATGTGCTCATACTGGAAAGCCTCACATCATTGATCCGGAATGAGTCAGTAAAAGACTCAATTTTAAATCCATTGCAAAATTTAAATAAAGAAATATTGTTGGATTTTACTGATGGACTAATATATAAAAACCATAAACATTACAAGGATAATGATTTTATGAAAATTCTTTTTTAGCAGGACAGTTTTGAAATAGTTTATCATCTTGAATCAGCCAGAAAAAAAAATAAAGCTCTTGCAGTTATACTATACTTTAGGAAATCTTTATCCATGGCACAGATCTAAAATAGATCTCATGCAACTTGTCTTTTTGTGTAAACAAAAAGATTTTGATCGTTTTGGACGTAAGGCAATTTTCAGACCCCTAATAAATGATTTAAAAAAGTTAGAACTTGGTATAAATAGTGACATGCAAGTCAAAGGTTCAATATTTTCAGTGATTGGAGATAATCTTGGGAGTCATACTATAGGAGGATTTGTTGAAAACTTTAGCTCATGCAAATATCAATGTCGATATTGTTTAGTTGAGAAAGCTAAAATGTTTCAAGGAACATTCTATTATAATAATTTTGAAAAAAGAACAAAAGTTAATTATAACAGAGCCCTCGATAATCTCACTGAGATCCACAGTGAAGGAATGAAATTTAATTCAATATTTAACGAATTGAGCTTTTTTCATGTTTGTCAACTTGGCTTGCCACCATGTCTTGGACATGACTTATTCAAAGGAGTAGTGGCTTATGATCTCTTTTTGTGCGTAAAACACCTAATCAAAGATAAATTGTTTACTGTTTAATTCGTCAACCAGGAAATAAATTTGTTTGATTATGATGTTTTTGAGAGCAAGAACAAGGCTTCTGAAATTAATATAAATTCAGGAAAGCTGTCAGGCCATGCAGTCCAGAATTGGACACTTACGTTTATTTCCAGTTATGTTTTTCGAATTCATGCAGAGGGACACTATTATTTTTCAGTTAATTGTTATTCTTCATGAAATTGTTGAATTAATCTGTGCACCTCAAATATCCTATCAACAGATTTATTACCTTCAAAATATTGAGAAATACTTTGAACTACGCAGCAATACATTTAAAAACGCCCCTCTCCGTCCAAAGCACCATTTCTTACAAGATTACCCTAATTTAATTTTAGAATTTGGACCACTAATGAAAATGTGGGCTATGAGATTTGAATCCAAACATTTATTTTTTAAGAAATGTGCTCGTTCTGGTTCAGAGTTTTATAGATATAACAAAAACATTAAGTGAAAGACATCAACTGTTACTATCTTATCTGGCAACTGGAGATAAATAGAGAATTGTAGATATAGAATATGATTGCAACAACAATTCAAGTTTGTTTACTGAGTGCATACAAAATGTTATAGTTGCTATTGGGAATAGTCACTTAGACGCATTAATGTGTTATAAAGTTACATTTCGGGGAATTCTTTATAAAAAAAGATATGTTAATTCCTGTATCACGATTTGAAAGTACTATATACCTTGGAAAGATTTTATTTATGCTAGTATTAAGAGAGAAAATACATTTTATTGTAGATGTTAACAAATTTATTCAATACACCAGAAGTAATGTATATATTCAATGGGCTGACCAAAATGTAAAATGTGTATCATTTAATGATCTGTTGGACCTTCATCTCTTAGTAGTCATCTCATAAGTATGGAACAGATGTGATAGTTGTCCTAAAACATGCTCTTGTTGATTATTATCAATATATGATCAAGAGATGAAACTTTTTTTAAAAACCGAACATTAAGGCTACTATTCGATCTTCGCAGAATGCTATTGTAATAAATGTATTTACAGTTACGCAGTAAAGTTTTTAATTTAAGAACTAATATGAATCATGAATAGTGAAAATTTCAGCTGTAATTAAAATACCCTTTTAATTTAATTTTCTGAATCTGAACGAAGTTTTCTTAATAAAAGAACCAAGTAAATCATGCTTAAAAATAATCTACGGTTATTTTCACCCCGAAAATAGACATTTTCGGAAACGTCATTATAAGGTTAACATTTATATTATTCTTAAAACAGTGCACGAATCCCCGATATATATCTCGAAAAATATATCCGATTTTCAATTAGAAAATATATTTTCTATATTTAATTTTTGAACTACGATATTTGAAAAATAAAATTTACACTTATTAATTGCATTAATATTATTCATTTAAAGCAAAACATAACTAGAAAGATATGATATTTATTAGTGCTTCCTCCAGACTAAAAATGGGCCGTTGTAAAATGCGTCAGAAAAATCGAGCTCGCGAAAGAATAGTCAAAATTTGGAACCGGAAACAATTGAAGCATTCCCACTACTACTCGCTTATTTCGGAGAGAAAGACACTTTTTAAAGAAAAAATGGTAATATTTTATCACTTTATTTTTGATATGTAAAAATTAACATACAGCCAGGTAAATTCAGAACTACTCGTATTGTTCAAAAAGCTATGCATAGAGCAAGCAAGACTATTACAGAAAAATCGCAAACTTAATTCAGACGCGTTACGTGAAAACAAAGCCGGAGACTGAAAGATGGTAGATAGGTCACAAATATTTAAATTTATTACAAAAAGACGATTTAAAAAAAAAAAAAACATTTTAGTTTTTTTAAAAAGGATTAAAGCAGTAGAGTTTAAAGTTGGAGCCGGCAACTATAATATTTTGTGCAGCTGCAGGCTGCAAGTATGATAGCTGCTTTCTTGCTAGTGTGTTAATGATCTACATGCATAGTTTTGAACAATAGTTTGAAATCACTATGCGTAGAAAATATTCTGCAGTAGTAAAAGTAATTCATTGTTCAATTAGCCAGTCAATTTCATCACTTCAATTTTAGTGAACACAAAGTGCATAAAATAGTTGGGATCACAATGGGTTGACTAAGGTTCATAGTTAACTGCAGGATTCAAAAGCTACCTCCTATGAGGGATTTTCTAACTTCGTATTAGGTTAACCAAAACGGAAAAGTTCAACCAATGAAACAGATCCTTCAACCAATAAAAGGATTTGTTTCATTTGTTGAAAATATTTTATTGTTTAATAATATTACATCTTGAAATCTATAATAAATTTTCGTCATCTTTCAGTATTATATTCTTAGAATTTTATTTTTATTGTCAGCATTCAATTAGTCACCGAATTCTTTTCGAAGGGAAATTCATAAATACACGAAAAGTTTATTTTATTATTTAATGCCTATTTCAAAATTACTTACAGAGCAAGGGAATCCGCTTTTAACGTTTTTTTTTTCATGAATATTTTCAGCTTATTTAAACACATAATTAATTTTGGTACTATTTTTAGGTAAATTATCAACTGCCTTTCAACTGACTTCATCCTTTTTTTTTACAGGAGGCGAACGAAACTAGTAAATATATTTTAAAAACCAAAACGTGCTTTGGAATTTCAGAGAACCGAATCTTTTGTGATAAATATTAGTAAGCTGAATTTCTATCCCAAAATTATTATTAACCATATCATAGCTATCAATTAAAAACCTAATTGTCTTTGACTTCAAAAATGGGAAATGCTGTTCCTATCGCATAAATAGGTTAAAAAATACAAATAATTCAGGGTTTAAGATAGATTTAATTTTGAAGGGTTAGTGACGTAATTAGTTATAGCAGGATATTCTGCACAGCAAAATGATTAAATTTGATTGATAAATAAAGAATTCATTGTTCGCACTATCTTCAGATCCTACAAGGAAACTTTAAAATAGAGACGTAAGATTCTTCAAAATATGTTAAAACTGAAAATGCATACATATTTTTGTGTTTCAAGTAATTAATAATGCATATAGTGTACCTTAAGATTTTTGAAATATATTTTATAGAAATTATTGTAATTGATTTTATAATACACTTTGTTTTTATGTCATCCGGACCCTACAGAGTCCCTGTTGACACCTTACCTGGTCACATTTAGTATGTAATGTTCAGTTTAAAAAAATATTTAACACCGTGTGTTGTATTATATTCATGGCAGTTACGGTTAGTTACAGCAATGTAATTAAACTATGGTATACTGGATTTACGAAACTTGGCAAGTTAGGAAAGCCCTGGTGGTGTAAAGGATGCAATTAAAGTTAAAAGTGCAGTTTTCCTCCACAATTGTAAAAAAGGCTCTGTGGTACATTGGAATAGTGGTAATGATGACATTACTTGAGTACCTGATACATTATATATAGGCTCATCATTTAGGGGAGTCAATAGCCCCCCCCCTGACTTTGGAAAGTTAATCTGTTAGATGGAAGTGGATGTAATTTTTATCGTTTTTTGGTATAATTTATTTTGAGTCTAGGCCCTCGCCCGGCAAAATTCGAAATGACGGGCCTAATTACATACCATCGAATCGGGTTAGTTTATGACAGAAAGGGTTAGATAAGAGTCAAATTGATTATGGTACAAGAAAGAAATAAAATTATGTTTGTTATAACAGGTGACAGGTTCGAAATATTCTGCACTTTTCTTTATCGTAATTTAATCTAATCGATTTGTATTGGTGTGAGTATAGATGATGTAGTGAACTATCATCGATATTTCAGTGCATATAAATGTATATCATGAATAACAAATGCGTTAAATTCAAGAAAAATTAAACGATTTCCAGTAGAGATGCTACACTACATTGTGGGCGATGTTTGCAAACAGAAGGATGATGTAATCCATCAAAAAAAAAAAAAAATCTAAAGAGAAAAATATTCGTAACACAGAAATTAACATATCTCATTAATACTCCCGTACACGAAATGTTATGTATGCACTAAAATGCCTTATTTCTGCCTGATCATTTTAAAAACGTACGTTTTCGTAAAAGAAAAAAAAACGAAAACTGCATTAAATCAGGAGAAATTAGTTGAAAGTTATACAAGTTTTAATAGAATGAAAATCTAATTTCGTAGCCAATAAAATAGATATGAGAAAATATACTTATTCCATTTTTAGAAATCCCAATATCATCCTTATCCAAGCTAGTAATCCTGAATTTCGTTGATTATCACAACTTTGCACTCCCTCTGTACTCTCCTTCGAAAACGTATCCAAATACGAGTTAATAGCATTACTTTATACACCACTCTTCCCAAAAGAAAAATTATAGTTGAAATGTCATTTTAAAAACCATTACTCAAGCACATGTGAATCAGCCAAGTACCCACCAAGCACTTAAATTTTCTTCGTCAACTCTTTGAATTAATTACTAATATCGGAACAAAATGGTACGAGCCCTGTCGTCGAAAAGACCTGGTTACGTTATGTCTACGAACAGTAAAACATAAGCCTGATCGTGAATGTCTCATTATGTATGTATGAACACTGAAGCAAGTACTTTAACGCAGGCTGCAAACAAGGAAGTTTTTTACCATAACTAAAGGACTTCTTACTTACATTCTTTTTCAATGCTTGAGAGAATAAGCATGCAATTAAAAATGTGAAATTGCATTCCACACCCTGGCTGTAGTATAGTTCTAGTTTTCGTGTTGTGTTCAACCTTGACTTACTATGCTTCTGTGAAAAAAGCGGGGTATCAAATAATACTGGACAATTCAGTGCGTACCAGATATACCAGATTATTTTTGTAATCCTTTTGAGAGCTCGCAGGGCTGGAAACCTTTTTTTCCCTTTCAAACAATTCAGTAGAAAAGCAAAATTTAACCATAAATAAAGGTTATTCAGCGTTTAAACGCACAAAAATTAAAAAATATTGCTGACACGTGTCAGCAACGTTCTTTAATTCTTGTGCATTTAAACGTTGAATAACCTTAAATTTCGTTTCTGCACAAAAGTATTTATTTCTTAATTCACCCCTTCTCATATTATTGCAATGCTTAGTCATAATTATTTTATATGCTTTTAATAATAATATTTTATGTCCATGTCCATAAAAGAAATACAATTTGTAATTCAGAATTTTGTGCACATTCTAGAATGTTACTATTTAAAATATCGTATTGGATTCGGAATACGCCTTCGCTCTGAAGCGTTTTATTCTATCATCTATATTTCATAACACATACAATTTCTACTTTTTAAGTATATTTAATAGGGTGGGTCGATTTTAACTTTTTTTGGAAATCGAAATCGCCTGTAGTGGGAAAAGTTGTGTATTGGCATCGAATGTCTGTGCAAAAAATTTTTTGGAAATCAAAATATATTTAGACCCCCAGCTGGGCCCTTGAAGTTTCGCCAAAAATGTAAAAAATGGCATTTTTAAACATTTTAAAAATTAATGTGTAATTTTTTTAATCGCCTGTGGTGGATAAAGGCGTGTATTGACATCAAATGTACGTGTAAAATTTTTGGAACTCAAAATATATTTAGACCACCCGCTGGGCCCTTGAAGTTTCGCCAAAAATGAAAAAAATTACGTTTTTAAACAATTTGTTGACATTTGTATGTGTAATTTTTTAATCGCTATGCTGGGAAAAGTTATGCATCGACACCAAAGATTTGTAAATGGCCGCTAAAATATATTTCGAACCCATAGCAAGCCCCTTGAAATTTGTCAAATCTGTAAAAAATTATTTTTTATTTTTAAAACTCCTTATGTATTTTTTTTTATTCTCAGCAGTGAAAATGCTTGCCTTGTAAGATTTTTTGTTCATAAACAGAAACATTAATATATTGTACAATATTTAAGCCTCCTATAAATGGCTGAAATTTGTAACATTTAGAGAATTTTTATTATTTTGATGTTTTAAAGCGAAAAGCTAAAAAAAACTTTTCTTTAAAACACTAGAACCATTTTTACTTTTTTTTTTTTCAAAAAAAAGTTACAGAATTATTTCAGATTAAAACATAAGTATACAAGACTAAAGCACCAGAGAATTGTTGACGCTCTATCTGCGTCGCAGTGTTAAAGCAGCTCTTAGTTCATTTTCCCGAAATTAGAGAAAAATAGCTTAGAATTCACCTCAAGGAGGTGGCTGCTTTCGAATCCCACCATACCCCCCCCCCCCCCATCCTCAAAACTGCCAATATTTGGGTGGTTATGTGTTTATTTGTAACAAATAAATTTTATACCTTATACTTTGCTTTGTTTTCAAAGTTTAGCATTAATTTTCTGGATGCTAACGTAGTACGAATAAAGATATCACCACTAGCTGCTCCACAAACAGGTGATGATGATGATTCTGCTTCTGTCACTAACCTAACTGCTCTTTCTACCGCTCGTGTGTGACATGGTAAATTCCACAACTTACTTTCAATTACCTCACCCATTTCAGCCATTTTTTTCAAGTTCCGTATTGGAAATATGTTTGACGAGCGGAGGGTTCTTAAGGATACAGTTCTGCCAATCGATCAATTCCGTATAATCGTTTGCTTGAAAATTGAGAGGTGGAATGACAAAATCACAAACAGTTTCTTTAGTAAGAGCTCTGGCCTTCAGGGTTCTTCTGTATCCTAATTTCCTCACAAGATCGCGTGTCATTAATCATGGCAATTAGCAAGTTCTCAGGGTGACCATAAAAACCATTCCTTTGTACAACAGGGTCAACTACTAATTTCAGATCATCTTTGAAATACCTTGAGAAGTGGATAACTTCCCAAAGATGCCGTGCACCGGCTGTGCATGAACTCTCAGTTTTAGTGAGAAACCAAACTTTTGCATACTTTTACAGTGTACTCGACAATTGTCTATTTCATAAGAGGGCTCTTTTGTGCTAATATATAATCGTGCATATTTGCTTGGCTAAATGCCAGGAACAGGCCGATTTGTTAATATGGGGGATGGGCGATTTTTATTAGTTTTATAATATTACAGAATAGAAGAAACGTATATTCCGCGCCGAAACAGTTATTCGTGCAAAGCTGTATATCGTCTACCTCTTTTTTCAACGCTAAATCAAAAAATAGCAAATTTAAAGGTTTGGCAGGACCACTAAACATAATGATAGCTATAATTTTTTTTCCCACAGAAATATGCTTTGCTATTCAACTATTTACGCACCAAGAAATAAAACGCTATAGGAAGTGATTTTTTAAAAACATGTTTTTCAAAATGAATTTTTACACATTTGGAGAAACTTCAAATGCCTAGGGGGGAGGGGGGAGAGTCAAAATACCTTTTTAATACTGAAAATAAAAATTAAACTAAGGTTTGATGTCAATGCTCGTACTTTTTCCACAAAAAATGATTTAAAAGATTATGCATAAAAATAAAAAAATATGCCATTTTTTACGTTTTTGCAGAAATTTCAAGGGTTTGTCGGGAGATCAAAATATATTTTGATTTCCAAAAAATTTTTTACACAAACATTCGATGCCAATACACAACTTTTCCCACCAGAGGCGATTTCGATTTCGAAAAAAATTTTAAAACAACCCACCCTAATATTTAGATATGACACTTTCATTAAAGATATTAAGTTTAAACAAAACTTGTCCTTAGTTGCATAGTTAGCATACGATTTTCTGCATGTGTGGGTAAGACAGGAATATTGTAAGTTATTGAAATAGAAAAATTAATTAAGTGTAAAAAGTGCGTAAGTGCTCACTGCTCAATGACACAAACACTTGGTTTGTTTCTGATTTCAAATGCAAAAGTGGATTATAGTCACAATTTGCCATTTTTTTGTTTGGTTAGCTCGTATTATTTTTCTTACGACCTTATTAGATGTAAATTTTGATTTGAATCATGCAGTTGTATTAAAATGGGTTTATCAATACTGTCCTGCTCAGAATGTAGATAAAAATATAATGCTTTTGCGTATTGTTTAAAATTGAACTCACTTGCCCTATAAACAGGGTTGTCATTTCGTCCACTTTTTTGCAAAAAGTCCGGGACACCGGAAGAAATGGACAAAATTGGACGAAATGGACAAAATGGAAGAAATGAAAAAAAAACATTTTTTTCATACGTTTGATGTTTCAAAATGTTATGATGTACAATTAGTATCTCTCTTGAATTACCTATTTCCCAAAACAGAATAATGGTATCATACAAAAAAGAAAAGAATGGCAATTAACCCAGGGCAGTATTTTAGGGGTGGATTTTTAGGGTTCAAACTCCCTCCGAAAATTTTCAAAACTATTACAAAAATGCTTTTCATAGGTTCTCACTAAAAACAATTTTATTGCTATTTTATTTTGATTTTCTTATTTCCTTTAAACTGCATTTGAAAAATGAAATTATCATTGAACAATTGAAGTACAAATTAAGTATAAAAGTACTCCTTTGAATGCGTGTATCTGAGTTAACTCATCTATCCATATCCAGATTTTTTTTTTCTTCATTGAAAAAAATGATTTTCTTTTTTTTTTTTTTTTTTGCATTTGTCTTGTTTATATCCTTTTAACTTCCATTGTAACAAAAATCAATAGTATATAGACTATAAAATCAAATTTTATTGACTTTACAGATTTCACGAGAAATAGGTTTGATAAAATCCTCCCCGAAACTAAAGTCTGGTTACGGCCCTGAATTAACCCATTGATTTTTTAACTAATTTTAGTTGAAAGAAATATAATTTAATATAGTGAATAAACTATTGAGCGTAAATGTAATTTTACATTATTATAGAGTAGACAAATAGAAAAAAAAAGTTTTTTTTAATATATGCATTTTTTAAAAAGAAATTAAAGAGTATTGTCACCTTAGATATTTATTTTACACATTACAATTCCTTAAAAAGTAAACTTTATATGATAATTTCTCATAAATTCTATGGGTAAATTGTCTTTGAATAAAATACACATATAAATGTATATCATTTGTATTTGAAAATACATTAGATGCTACAGGAAATATTGGTTTAATTTTAATTTAAAGACTAAATCAAAACTGAAGATCTAAATATTAAACAAGAACCTGAACTAAAAAAGTGCATACAGTTTTGGTTTAGTTTGAGTGGCTAGGACTACAAACTGCATCAAAATTGGTAATGGCTTATTAAAGCTTAAATTTTAAGGACAAACAACTTACTGATGAAGCATTTGACGATTAATGATTTTTTTTCTCTGTATGCACATAGGATATACTTTAAAATTTAACAATATGACTTTTATTCATTTATGTAAAAATTCCTTTTTCTTATTCTGCATTATTCATTTTATGTTACATTTTTTAAAGATTTAATGAATGTTGCCCCATTGTAAAATATTTATGTACACAGCATTGTTTTATGGATACATTAATGTTATTTTAGGAACATATTTCATATAATGGCAACATTTTCTTACTTGACATCAAATAATGTTTACTTCATTGGGTTTTTAATATTTTGAGACTCAAACCTTTTTAATTTTTTTTTTCTACTTTTGTATTTTTTTTATACTTTTGTTGTTGGCAATGAAACTCCTTCACAACAAATAAACATCTTAAAATTATTTACTGCTGATGTGTGCTCTCAAAGCATTAAATCTTATCGTTAGTATTCATTTATTTTATACAGATACTATATTTTTATAGTATCTGTTGTTTATTAAATATTTGTTTGTATACATAATTATGTGTGCTAATTTTGATAATAAAACTATTACTTCATTGAAAAAATTCAATATTTTAAAACATTACTTTTAAAGTTTGGATTTTTTAATCAAGAACTGTCATTTTCTTTAAAGTGGACAAAATGGACGAAATGGACAAAATGCTATTTTGTCCGGGGCGGTTTTTTCCAGGTTTTTTCCGGCGGTTTTTTCCACCCCGGACGAAATCCAACAACCCTGTCAAAGACTGTCATTTTTTGTAAATGAGCTCATATTAGCTGCTCTCTCAACTTATTTATATTAATTATCCTGAATTATTAAAAAACACGTACACTATATTTTAACTTATAATAATTAACACGTACAACTTATTTCAGTAAAAAAAAATTTAAATAACCGAAATTCTAAAATGAATTGTTATCATGCGTAAAAAGATAAACTTTTTCCACATCATATAGTCTTGATAATCATTCTGTATTTTAGCGCACACAAATAAATGGTTAACATAAAACTTCTTTTACTTTCTTTGCAAATAACCAAACATGGAAATGATGAGATGCCTAGCAAGCGGCAAACGGGAAAATCGGAAGGTAGCTTCAAATTTTTGCCAAGTCTTCTAATTTGGCGACTTTAAGACGCCTTATCTCGAAAACGCGGGCACTCGATCTTTGGGTCAAAAACATGTCGCAGTATACTCCTTTGAATTTTAAACTTTTTTCATTCTTGCTTAAGTCGAGTACTTTCCTGGCGAGATGAAATAGAAACCAAGGGCGGATCCAGAAAGTTTTCAAGGGAGGGGCAATGGATATTTGTTTCTTTTTGCTATTGGTCTAAAAATATTCATCACAAAAGTTTCGGACTTCGATTCCGAAATACTTCCGGGGGAGAGCCTCAAAACTTCTCCCCTTCCCCCCATCTTCCCGAACAGTCGTATGAAACTGCATTTTTAGAACTTCAATATCGAAAAATTAGAAGTATAGAAGTAAAAAGACCCTCAGGGGGGGGCGATCGCCCCTCCCTTGTATCCCCCCCTGATGGAAACATAGTTTAACTCGTATTAAACTATAGGTAACCAGTGATGAAAAGTTCATTAAACAGTAAACTCATAAAGTTCAATTAAATTTCCTCCCTAGAATTAGAAAACATTTGTTTCTTTAAAACTGAATAGCAAAAGCAAATTTTGAAATATATTTTCCTAATCTATTTCCAGTTTCTTTTTTTTCCCTCGAGGATTATTTTAAAATATTTTAATTATTTAATTAATACCAATGACATTTTGAATTAATTTTTTTATTTTACTCTCAATTGTCTATTTTATACTGTTTTTTGGTACATTTTTGATATTTAGCAATTTTTTCTAGTTTTAGCCAGTTTTTTCCTTTTTTGCCGGTAAAACGACCCTAGGTCGTTCCAAAATTAATCATGCATTGTACGAATAAAACTGAAGCATTCTAAAACCCCGAATTAGACTGTTAAGTTCCATTATAGGTGTTCCAAAGCAACCAGCTGAAAGAAACGTGACGAGATGAATAAGACATTTAGCATTCTTTTAGTAATATTGATTTTCAAACAATCAAAAACTTCTAAACTCCTGGAAACTTTTCAAAAATCCCAGTTTGACAGTTTTATTGCTGAGTAAAAAATTAAAATTTAAATGAAAAGAACACAGACAAAGAGAAAAACGTAACATTTTTATTCACACTTTCATAATAATCATGGCACAAAATTTATAAACCGGGTAATATTCTTACGTAGAATATTCGTACAAGATAAAAAAAAGACTGTTTCAGTGTTGGGTGGGGGGGGGGTGAATTTGGTGCATCGACAGTAAATTTTCATTTAGTATTTGGCTTTAGATTTGTACGACATAACTTTTAATCTCCTCTATCAGGGGCTGTTTCTTATTTTTGTGAGAAAATTGGTGACTGAACAGAACTTTGTACGAGTTATAACAGTATAAAAACTTATAAAAATTATCTTGCTATATTTCGTAAGGCATCATAAAATATAGATTTATCCTTTTGAAGTCAGAAATATTGATACCTTAAGTTCTTCATTAGTGCTTATTCCAATCATATCTTCTTGTAAGACATCAGTTTGAAATAATTTTCCAAGTAGTAAAAATATTCAGAACATTGTCAAATAGTGATGCAACGAATATTCGGCTTCGGTCGAATACCTATTTTATTCGGCCTTGGCCGAATACTGTGTAAAAAATGTATTTAATTTTCACACATTGAAAGTTTTATGCATTTTTAATTATTCTTATCATGTTTAATGGGTATTTTAAATGAAATCTTGTTATACTATGATGCTTTATAATTTTTGAGGGCATTCACTAATTTTAATGTTTTTTAACTTAAATTGCGTGTTCTACAAACCTTGACATTGACCATCTTAACGCATGAAATAAATCCACACGAAATCATAGGATAAAGCAGAGAAACAAAATAATTTTCCTTGCATATTACAAGGGGTGGTATACTTATTTTATTTTATAAAACATTCAAATACATAAAAGATTTAAATTGATAAAATATAAGCATAAATCCTGCATGAAACAATGGTCAGTTCTTTCTTTATCAAAATGAAATATGTATAAAAATGGAATAGTATGGTAGAAATATGCTTTTTTCCCGATCTTTTATTTTTAAAAATTGAATATGAGAATTTAAAATATAAAAATAGCATTATTAATTTCCCTACATAACATTTCAAAAATATTGTTTGTAATCTTTGCAATTGTGAAAATCATAAAGCTAAGTTTTTTTCTGTACAAACAGATTATGAAGCAGAAAACATTTTTAGAAGACAGGTCTTTTTTTTATTTTTTTCCTGAAATTTTACCAGATTTGGAAAATAAGTGTTTATTACATTTGGTACATGTAGTGAACATCTAGTCCTGAAAGGTACTTTCTGGCCTGTTAGGATAGGTTAGGAAATTTAATTCTCACTACTTAAAAGACCATTTCGTTTTTTCAAATAAGGGTTCTAAGAAAGATAACAGTCAATTTTTCTCTTGGTGCGTACACTGATAAAAGCCTGGATTTATCTAAATATAATTATATTTTTTGTATTGGAATACCTTCAGATATTAACAGTTCTCATAGAGAAATATGGTTTGTTGCAGCTAATTTTGGTAAATGTAAACACTAAATACAATACAAAATTATGTGATACAATTCCATGCTGAATCATTTCAGTTTACTTATTTTTTCCCCTTATTTATTTGGAAAAGCTTTATGAAATACTTTTTTAGAAGCTTAAATATAGAGCTCTGATCTTTAAGAACAATTGGTAAGGAAATACATTCTTCTTTAGTCTTTTGTTTTAGCAATTTTTTGGGCGAATATGACCCAATATTTTTGAAGTTTGAACTAATGTTACTATTTTCAAAAAAAATTGCTCCGAATAATACTTTTAAATCTTTAATAATGTATATTGAACTTATAATCATACAAAAGTATGCTTTAAATGTCACTTGTGCATTGTTTATTAACAAAATCTTTTAAACCTCAGGCTAACCTGGAAATTCGAAAAAAATTACTACTTTAGCAGGGTAGTTGGAACTTGGAACAGTTTACGGGAAGGGGCGGTAAGGAGCAATGGAGTAGATAGCTTTAAGAGGGCCATTGATCTTCATTGGGGTCTTTAATTTGACTAGGAAAAGCCCAGTTGGGCCCAGAGCCTGCTGCTGGTCATTGCATTTGTATTTGTATAAAAACAAGTTAACTATTCGGCGGCCGAATATTCGTCCTTGATTATGGCCGAATATTCGGTATTCAGCCAAATCACTATTCGTTGCATCCCTTTGTCAAACATGATCCTTTTAACATCCAGCATACTTCAAAGGGAAAAGGTATTCGGTAAAAGTTTTCATCGTTTTCTTCATGCAATTACGCAAATAATTCAGAACGATAAGTATTATTATGAATTTTGTTAATAAAAAGCATTTATTATGAATTCTACCGATTGATGCAGGTTGTTGCTCAGTTTTTTTTGTCCTAAAAAGTGTATAAAGAACCTACAGTATTACATGTCTGTCACACGCCAGCAACGCGCCACTCTAAAAGTGGGGAAGAGGGGGTGATGGAGAGGAGCGAACGGCGCGCAAGGGAGGGGGCAGTGAACCCCTGGTAGTGCTGGAGAGAGGTTGGTCTCTCGGTCCCGTTGATACGGGAGTGGTTATTGTTCTTCTCGCGGAGCGCGAGACGGGTCACGCTGGCTTTTGCCAGGCTTAAGCTTTGTTCATAGATTCATTTATATAATTCATCATTTCATCGTCATACTTGTACATATCTGTAAATAAAAACTTTGTTGACTGCAATCAGCCCAATCGTGCCTCAGTATCACACCATTTCTGATGTATAACGGTCCCCAATCGGCCAGCTCTGACAATGTCACCCCTTGAAACTTACATTTTTTTAATACTGTACTGTAAAAAAAAATGAGGGACTTGTTTTTGAAATGTCTGCAAAAATGATAATGTTGATTGTGGAAAATGTGTTTGAATATAAAATGAATCGGTTTTTTTTTTTTTGGTTTTAGTCCAGGCGAGACTAGAAAAAGCAATTAACTTCATCTAGGGAAGTGCAGAAAATTGCTGAAGTCAGTCAAGATGAACTCTGTAAGTGAGACAATTTTCTGTTTCCTTCTTTCTCTCAAAGTTATCAAATGTTTTGCAATACTGTAAGGAACGTACCACTCTGGATTATACAGGCTTATAATAACGTATTAAAATAATTTTATTATATAACATATATACATATTCAACTCAAAAAATAATCTAAGTTCTAGACTAAAGTGCTAAGCATACAAGTTTTATCTGCGCTTTTTATCAAAATTGAACTATAGTCATCACGTGATTCCTAATAGCACCTGTTACCAAAATGCATTGTTTTATGGACAGTTGGAGGGGGAAACTACCGGGATTCGCCAAAGCAGCCGGAAAGAACCCACCCGGGTTTCTTCGGGTGGGCCCACTTCAAAAAATCCCTCTATACCGGTAAAGTGCAGGGTTGTCATTTCGTCCACTTTTTTGTAAAAAGTCCGGGACGCCGGAAGAAATGGACAAAATGGAAGAAATGAAAAAGTACATTTTTTTCATATGTTTGATGTATAAAAATGTTATGATGTACAATTAGTATCTCTTGCATTACCCATTTTTCAAAATAAAATGATGATATACAAAAAAAAAAAAAAAAAACGAAAAGAATGGATATTAACCCATTGATTTTTAACTAATTTTATTTGAAAGAAATAAAATTTAACATAGTGAAAAAACTATTGAGTGTATTTACATTATTGTAGAGTAGAAAAATAGAAAAAAAAAAGTTTTTCTTTAATACATATTTTTAAAAAGAAATTAAAGAGTATTCTATTACCTTAGATATTTATTAACACAATACAATCCCTTAAAAAGTAAACTTTATATGATATTTTCTCATAAATTCTATATTTAAATTTTGTTTGAATTAAATACACATATAAATGTATATCATTTGTATTTAAAAATACATTAGATGCTACAAGAAATATTGGTTTAATTTTGATTCATTTGGTCATTTTACGTTATATTTTTTGAGGATTTAATGAATGTTGCCCTATTGTAAAATATTTATGTACACAGCATTGTTTTATGGATATATTAATGTTATTATAGGAACATATTTCATTTCATGGCACAATTTTCTTTCTCAAATCTTTTAAAATTTTTATTTCTACTTTTATATTTTATATACACTCTTATTATTGGCAATGAAACTCCTTCACAACAAATAAACATCTTAAAATTATTTACTGCTAATGTGTGCTTTCATAAGCATTAAATCTTATCGTTAACATTCATTTATTTTATACAGATAATATATTTTTCTAGAATTTGTTGTTTATTAAATATTTGTTTGTATACATAATTATGTGTGCTAAAACTATTACCTCATTGAAAAAAATCAATATTTTAAAACATTACTTTAAAACTTTGGATTTTTTAATCAAGAACTGTCATTTTCTTTAAAGTGGACAAAATGGACGAAATGGACAAAATGCTATTTTGTCCGGGGCGGTTTTTTCCGGCGGTTTCTTCCACCCCGGACGAAATCAAACAACCCTGCCTATAAATTTTCATACCTAAAATCTGTTTTTAAAAGATGTTTGAAATGCATTATTTTATTTAATTTCGCTTTATTATTTAAATCAGAAAACTACTCACCAGATATTAAATGCTGTTGTATGGTTTTTTTTTTTTTTTTGTTTTCATACAATTGAACTTTTTCTAATCCTTTCCACCCTTTGATATAAAATATTACTAAAACTAAACACACAGACACAATGAAAGCACAAAAGACTTAGTAGCCTGAGGGTGTTTTTCATATTTGATAAATTTTTCAGCAATGAATTTCTAAACCTTCTATAAAAACTCATATGATATTAATAATTTTTATACTTATTTCTTCAATATCTTACAGGAAGTAACCTTTATTCTTCAAAAATATTTTCAGTAGTAATTAGATGGACAGATAACACATTGCAATGACTTTGTAACTGCAATGACGACTCTATTTGCTGCCTATTTTGTCTTCAACATTGCATATAATGCAGATACAGATACATCTATGGAGTTAATCCAAAGGTATTGATGCTCAAAATTTCTTAAATGTCTTTAGTTCTAAGCCATCGGGTCTGGTTTGCGGTTCAAATGCCGGATTTAATACCAGCACCAAGAAAATTTAAAGAAATTCTTTGTTATGAGATAACCTGTATGCACTTTTTTCTGTACACTTAGGAAAACTTCCATTCGTCAAGATTTGTTTTTATTAAAATATCACCCTTTCAGCAGTAAAGTACGCCCAACAAAACGCAGTAAAGATGCTATTCTAACTAAAAATCGGGTATTTCAGCCTTCAGCAATAGCGCAAACCTATATAAGCTCCTGGGCTTCAGTCCACCCAACAATTTACTCTTGCAGGTCACCGAATTTCCATAATTTCATTTTATTAATTTTACTATTATTTCTTACTTTCATCTTTTAAGCGTTTACGGAATCTCTAATGTATTGAAACTAACGGTAAAATACATAGGAGCAGCAAAACTAATTCAGAAATAATTATAGTGAAACAAGATTGATTTTTTTTCCTGTTTTGCAGTTTTAATTAGTAGTATTGTAATAAGTATTTATGCAAATGTAAGGGAAATGTATAATAATACTATGTGCTAATACAAATTCTTTATACTTTGCTTGAGTTTGGCTATATTTCCTGTATGTTTCGTGCCATATTTATTGTATCAGTAAGTTCTCCTGTTCACCTAATATGTTTCAAAAGCACTCACCTAATATGTTTCAAAAGCGCCTCTACCGTCTGTGAGTATTGTTAATAGTGTATATCAAAACAGTAATTAAATGTATTTGTGACTGACCGACATTTGGAGGATCCCTAGATTTTGCGAAATTAATGTATTTACATTTATGTGGGCGTGGTTTATGTTTTTTTTTTCTTTTTCTGTATAATTTACATTGAATATATACCCTTCGGCTCTCCCTCTTTAAAAATTCAAAATGACAAGACTGTATTTATGCTGACAATACGCATGACATACACCAGAATAATGATGGAAAAACAGTACATATTTGAAGAGCAAGGGGAAAAAAGATGAAAGTCACTTTTTCGTCGATTTTGAGATATTAGCGCTATCTAAGGGTTATGAAGGAGTTCTATCATCTGGTAGAACAACAAGGGGGGAAATGATTAGAATCGACTGAAATGTGCATGAAAAGATTCGGGATAAGGGGGAAAATACATGAATGTCACAAGCGCGGATGGAAGAAAGATGAATGTCAATTTAAATTTACCGGTAGAGGGCAGCTGTGTTGCGGAAACTCACTAACTTGTTGAATCGTGTATCGCTAAATTTACATTATTTTTGTGGCTTACTGTTTTTCTTGAATTGCTGGTGTATAAAAAGATAATATTGGGTACTAGCATCATGGATACTCTGGATTCTGCAGAAAGTAGTTATGAGGTGGGGGAAGTTCCGACCAAACTGACAAAAAAGAGAAAACAGACTGCGAGAATGAATGAGGTTATGAAGAAATTAAGGCTCTCTTCGCCTGAACCAGGACCTGACTAAGTGTTCTCGGCTTAAATGTTTTCAAACTGTATCTGAATTTGCGAGAATGAAATTGATAAAGGAATTCAACGAAATTAACTCTTTTAACGAACAAAGTTCATTTCTTTCTGGACTGATGAGTATACTACCTGTGCAGAAACGAAAGAGCATGGAAGGCAATAGTCGCGAAAAAAAGGCTTCTTGCGCTTTTAGAGTGACTGTCGATGTTGATGGAACCAACAGAGATTTTTCTGTTTGTTTCAAGGCGTTCAAGTCTATTTTTGGCATTACGCCTAAACGAGTTCAGACCATTCAACAATAATTAACTAAGAAGGGTTGCAGTCCCAAAGATAATAGGGATAAACATGCAAATTGACCTCATAAAATCACGGATCAAACTCTTGATCTAGTAAAGGATTTCATAAATTCGTTGAAGGGAAGGAAATCCATTATTCTTTAAACGATTCGGACAAAATATATCTACCCGAAGATCTTAATTTGTCCAAATGGACCAAGATGTATAATGAAATTCACAAAGAAAACATCGTACATTATGACACATTCCGATCAATTTCCAACAATGAATTAAATGTATCGTTCGGCTATCCGAGAAAGGATACCTGCAGCACGTGTGACGCCATCAGGTCTCAGCAATTGAATCAGGCACCGCAACCACTCTGCCAGACTCGCAATAAATATTTGATCCCAAAAAAAGAAATACACAAATTGGAAACTGAGCACAAACATCACCTATCGAAAGCTGAAAAATTTTATTCAATCAAAATTAATTTCAAAAAAATGAAAAGAAATCATGCTGTTGCTGCCATTGCCATGGACTTTCAGAAGAATCTACCTACCACCAACATAACGACCAACGACGTTTACTATAAAACACAGCTCAACTTTTACAGCTTCAATATCCACGTTCTGTCTACCGGAGATGCAGCTTTTTACACGTACGATGAGAGCGTTGCTCGTAAAGGATCCGACGACGTTTGTTCCATGCTCGAACGTGATCAATTTTTTGTCAGAAGAAGTTCGTAATCTCGTCACATTTTGTGATTCCTGTGCTGGGCAGAATAAAAATTATACCCTAATTCGATACCTTCATTATTTAGTGACTGAGAAGCATCGTTTGGACAGTGTTGAAGTATATTTTCCCATTCGAGGGCATTCAATCTCGAATGTGATAAAAACATGAGTTACATCAACCAGCAGACTTACGTTAAGCTGCCCGATGAATGGAGGGATGTTATAAGAAATAGCAGAGAGACCGTTGCCCTTTGCTGTGATCAACTGCCAGCAAGAACTTTTCAAGACATGGACAGGATTCTTTACGCCAATGTACTTGAAAAATTGCCCCTTTCCCACTAGGCCCGTACGTTGTTTAAAAGTCATGAATGAACATCCTTCAAAATTTTTCACCGAAACACTTTTTCTGGTTGTTACATGGATACTGAAATCTTTTGGAAAAAACGCAAGAAAACATCCTGCTCCCCGTAGAAATTGAACTAACCCGTATGATGGACCATTGCCGATTTCTCAAAGTTCAACGGCTTGCAACAGCTAAAAAAAATTTTGGTTAACCCTGCTGCGAAGGTATTCTTTGAGAATTTGCCCACCTTAAATCCAGCAGCTGTTTACCTGGATTACCCAGATGAATAAATTTTCATATTTTTTTGTTCATTGTCAGTTGATTACTAACATCTATTAGGAATTTATACACTAAAAAAGGCATGATTGATTTCTATTAACTCCTTTTGTAATATAAACTTTGTTTTTCATTTTTCTCGAAATCACTTTTTGGTCACTTTCATCTTTTTTCCCCCTAGCCCTTCATGTGTGTGCTAGTATTTTTGTTGATAAAAATATAATATGAATAGCATTGAGAAATATAATCAAATCTGATAAGATAATATTTCATAGTGAAATCATTATGACTATCAGCAAATCTTGTTTCAAAATCTTGCTGTCTAATGTTTGAACATCAAAATCCAGACCGCTCCTTAAAACGGACATAGATTTCGCAGGACCGATAATAACGAAGCCAAATGTAAAACGAACCAGGGTTACTACAAAGTCATACATTGCTATATTTATTTGTTTTACGACAAAAGCAGTTCATCTTGAAATAGTTTCCGAATTAAGTACAGAATCATTTTTAGCATGCCTAAGAAGATTTATGGCACTAATTTTTAAAGGCGCGAAAAATTATTTATACAATCAAATGGAAATTCTTAAATAGGATACCATTCAAAACTTCACTACAGAAATGCTTAATAACTGGAATTTCATTCCACCCAGTGCACCTCATTTTGGAGGCATATGGGAGTCCAACATCAAATCAATGAATCAACAGCTTTTCAAAACATGCAAATCAGCAGTGCTCAATTATGAAGAATTGTCAACTTTAATTACTCAGATTGAAGCCTGCATGAATTCAAGACCAATAATTCCTCTAAGTAGTAATCCAAACGACCTTAATCCCTTAACACCAGGTCACTTCTTAATTGGGACATCACTATCAATGCCAGAATAGAGTCCGACAGAAAATTCTTTATCATACACTTCGCGATTTAAATTGATTCAAGCTCTTCGCGAAGGATTCTGGAGGCGATGGAGTGCCGAATATCTCACACAGCTGCAGCAGAGAGGTAAATGGAAGTCATCTAAACTAAATATAGACACTGGACAACTAGTATTGTTGAAAGACGAACTCAAAAATCCAACGAAGTTGAGTTTAGGCAGAATTGTAGAAACTTTTCCTGCTGATGATAGAACTATGAGGGTTGTGGAGGTAAAAACTACCTCAGGAACGTTTTAAAGACCCATCATTAAGCTTGCTCCCCTACCCTATAAAATCCCCTACCAATTAAGAAGTACTTTTGGATATTCGTCCAATGGGGGGGGGGGGGGAGTATGGTAGTTCTTGTCGAGCGCGCTGCAGCTTTTAGCCTTTAATTTAATTATTATTACGCTTTGCTTGCACGCGTTTGGAAACTAAAAAATACAGGTTTTTGTTTTAGAATTCTTTATTCCAAGTCTAATTAACGTTCAATCGTTTAGCGCAATGAAATATCTCTTCATATATTCTATAATTCATATCTCTTTATATGTTCTTTAAGTCATCTTGTGTACATAGTATTTAGTGTGTTGTGTTACAATAGATATTTATCGGATTTAGTGGAGCATTATATATAATTCCTCGACTCACGTAATACAGAGTAAGCGGATTTACGAGATAAAAAGAAACAGGTAACCCGCTATGCTCAATCAGTTGTATTACAAATCACATTCTTTATGTACCTTTCCTTTTTGTTATTCCTTTATGTACAACAAAATTTCAATTTATTCGTTTTGAAACCAGTTATCTAGCTAAATTGCATGATGTACTTTGAAAATAAAAGTTGCATCAAGTGACACTTTGCAACAATCAGATAAGGGAATAAAAACGGGATAAGTAAGGACCCGTTAGCGTAAAGTAAGAAAGTTGTATTCCAGTGTGAATTGCGTGAGCCAGATAATGATTTCTGAATGAATAGAATAAGGTTAAATATAACAATTTAAATCCTTTTTACTGAGTTTTTAATGACGAATCGCTAAAATTTAAATTCAAATGTTATTCTAGATACGTGAATGTTTGCTATAATCCAATACGGCGCAACTGCTCATGACTAACTTAACAAATCCAGCGCCACACGTGCCCCCCTCTCCGCCACCCGTCAATCCCTACGAGGCACGGGAGGAGCGGCCGCAGCTGACCTGCAGGAGAGCTGCGAGGAAAAGGGCCGACAATCGGTATGAAAAATTAAAGCAAGCCACCACCGAGTCCAAAGTGGCGACCACAGAGTGCAAAGCGGCGACAGCAGAGTCAAAAGTGGCAACTTCTGAGGCTAAGCAGGACACTACTGAAGCGAGGGACGCTGCCAACACTGCCGTCGGAGTGAAGACTGAGCTCAGGCAAGCGACGGCCGTCAGCAGGCAGGCCAGAGAGGAGATAGAGCATGCTACAGTACATCCTAGGACCATTAAGACGCAGACAAGCCATTCCATTCAGTCGCTATTGTATGCTCTGAAGCTGGGATAAGGGTGACAGGTTTGACGAAAAGAGGAGAAGATGAAAGAAATGATCCAAGAGTACATCTCCGAGTCCTCCTTGAGCCAGTTCCAGTCGCGAAGGCCGAACCCGGGGAGTCTGTCCCTATCATAGATCCCAGGCCCTTAGCAGCGGGCGAGAGGGGCCCTATTAGGAGGTTCTCGTTCGGGGGTCCTTCGGGGCTTAGGGGCTCTATCGGGCCCTCCGTTACAGTCTCCACACCCATGGACACGATTCCCGCAGTGATTGACGCAGTTGCAGGCCTCCCCTCCGGTGAATCCGTTATACCGTCGGACACTGATACTTTAACTAAAATCGAAGGCTCCTGTTTTGTGTGAAAGGGAATGTTTGCATGGAGCTAGTATCGAGGAATGTTTGTAGCGTGTACTGACTGGAGAGCAGAGACGAAAGCCCTGAGTGTTCTTGGCAGAATCTTGCATCACGGATTGAACAGCCCCTGGATCGTTATGACTAGTGCACTCCCGTCGACTTTCCAGCAGCGCAGTTAGAGGCTTTCAACGGGTGGATACCAGGTTAGTGGATACTTCTTGGCTGTGAACCCATTTTTACTTTTAAGTTATTACTATTGGGGCCATGTAGATGTTATTTATGTATTCTTTCCTGTGTTACGTATTTTTTGTCTCGCAATTTTTAGAAATTAAATTTAAAAGAACAAAATGGCCTTCTTGTCTAAAGGGAAAAAAACAAGACCTCGCGTTATTAGCAAAGGAACTGAATATCACTGTGCCTCCAAACGATAAAATTATTGATTTCAAAGAGTTGATCACAAAAAGTGACTGATGACGAAGAATTTGTTAAAGGTTGTTTAACGACGATAATCAATGATAGGTTAGAAAAGAGGAAAAATGACCGGCTTGAGGCAAAGAAGAGGCACTAGTTCTAACCAGGAAAGTACTCGACTTAAGTAATAATGAAATAAGTTAAAAATGGTACCATTCGAAAGAGCATACTGTGACATGTCTTTGACTCAAAGATCAAGTGCCCTCGTCCCCTAGTTTTCGAGATAAGGCTTCTTAAAGTCGGCCGAAAATGAGCCAAATTTGAAGACTTGGCAAGAAATTGAAGCTAGCTCCAGATTCTCCCTTCCGCTGCTTGCTTGGCATCGCATCGTTTCCATGTTTGGTCATTTGCAAAGAAAGTAAAAGATGTTTAACGTTAACCCTTTACTTGTATGAGCTAAAATAAAGAATGCTGGTCAAGACTATGATGTGGAAAGCAGAGAACTTTATCCAGAGGAGCGAAAACTTTACAAAGAAGATAAAGTTTTATCTTTTTACGATTGATAACAATACATTTTAGAATTTTAGTTATTTGAAGTTTTTTTACTGAACTAAGTTGTATGTATTAATTATTATACGTTAAAATATATTGCACGTGTTTCTAAATGAATAATTTGGGATAATTAAATAAGTATGAAAAGCAGCTAATATGAGCTCATGTACAAAAAATGAAAGAAATAATCTTTGGGGTAGAAATTAAATTGTCATGGATTATGATATCAGTTCTTATTGAAAAAAAAATCTATACAAGAAGTTTCACTATCTGCCAACTCTTAGCAAAAACATTTTTTTTTAAATTGAAATCGAGAAAAAATAAATAATTTTTAAAAGAAAACGAATTAGTAAATATCAATAGCTGCAAAATTATATCCACGTCGGAAATTACATCAGTGGTAAAGGGAAATAATTATTTCCATTCTTAAAATATACTAATAGAGTCGGCATTCATTGTAAAAACCCCTGCCGTTCAAACAAATTGGTCACTGTAGCGAAAAGTCTCTGTAACGTAAATGTAAAACATATTGCATGTTAATTTCGTACTGTTTAAAAACACTAGAATAACTTTTACTAGTTCTGCTATATGTTCAACGGGTAGGAAAAGACTAACAAAATTGTAAATCAATACAAGTTTTAGCTTAAAGTTAATACAAGTTTTAGCTCTGAAAAAGTAGAAAATAGGTGAGAAAAAATCATGAAAGGCCTGATGCACTGAAAAAAAACGCTCAAGTGAAGAAAAAGCACAACTTAATAAAAATAATTAAATACACAGAAAAATTTAAAATAGGAAAGTTGGGTTTTGAGCTGCGGAAACTGTGTACTTGTCAGTCTGTCTATTGGTCAGTTTTTCTGCCCCCCCCCCCCGCAATAACTTTTGAGTGCGTAGTCCGATTCGATTTTTTTTAATCGAAAGATCTCTGTGAGGACAATACACTCCCATACTCGACTTTTTGATTTGAATAATATTTCATTCAATTTTGAATTTCCAATTTTCCCCCCTGTCCTCACTTATAACTTTTGAAGGAGCAAGTTCGATTCGAGCGAACATTTTTTTTTCGAAATATCTCAAAGAAAAGACCTCATTCCTGTTTGATTTTTTTATTTGAACGCATTTTCTTTAAATTTTGAGCATTTTTTTTTTTTTTGAAAAACCATTCTTACATACCCAGTGATGCAATTGACAAAAATGTTTAGGGGAACTCACTTTGAGTTATAGGGGACCCACCAAAGGAACAGTGGTTTGAAAAAATTTATATTTGCAATTTTTACATTTAAAAACCCTAAATATACCCCCCCCCCATACTACAGAATTGTACAAACACAAAAATTGTACAAAAAAATAATTTAAAAAAAAATAGGAGGTTCAGTTGTCACCTCCTGTTGACAAGGGCACTTAACACGGGGGACTCCCCTTAAACAAGGGACCTGCTTTAATCGCAAATAGTACGATAAAATTTTATTTTGATGTGTTGTTTAAAATTGTTTTTCCTCTTTAAAAAGCTCTCTGCTTTCCATGTCATAGGCTTGATAGTAGCTTTCTGCTTTAACTCGCACAGGTGAAGTAAAAGATTATTGTAAAGCCGTCTTTTAACCCTTCACTGCACGGTGTGCCAGATCTGGCACAAACCAAATAAACCCTCATATATTCCAATGACTTTTTAAATGCAGTTAAACTGAGTTTTTCTCCCCTTCTGGAACATTGCTATAACAGTTTAGTGTGATGTTTATGCACTAGTTAGTTGCACTAGTCTAGGTATTACAGTTCTTGCTTTTGAAAAAAAAAGGGTGCTTGCATTTCCGTTAGAAGTGTGTTTAGTCATTATTTCCTTTGTTCTAAAAATGATTTAACACTTAGTGGCAAATTTGTTTGTACCACTTATGGCACAAAACACACTGTAGATTATTACACTTATCGGTATACAAAGCATATGATATGTGCTTTGTGCCATATGTAGAACAAACAATTGAAACATCATTTTTGGTGCACATTTTTAAGATAAATTTTTTCCTTCATTTTTCCTGAACTCAGAGTTATTAAAAGGTAACATATGACTTTTTTCATGAAAATATAAAAAATCGTGCAGTGAAGGGTTAAAATTTTTACAGATGACCAAAAATGGGAATCAAGTTTTCAGTTGGATACAAATAGTGTTATCGCACCGCAGCTTCCAGTTTCATTATAACTCGCTAAAATTGGCGATTTTTCAAAAAAAATTAGCTGTCTTTAGGACCTTATATTTCGATAACGGGGGCGCGAGGGCAAAAACGCGTGCGTCCAGAAACATGTTTTACAATGCTCTTTCGATTGGTACTCATTAAAAAAAAAAATTCATTATTCCATGATCGCGTACTTTCCTGGTAAGATTAATAGTACTAAGATCTAGCACTAAGTTCTAAGATGTGCCATCTTAGAACTTGAAAAAATAAAATTGAGTGAAGTTAGAAACGGCCCTGAACCTAGTGTAAGCAAAGATAATTTTGTCACCCATTTAAATGTCATAAAAGGGGTTCTACCCGAAGTTCGGGGGAGGCCAGAAGACTGGCCAGTTTTCTTCCATGAAGTCGAAGAAATATATCGAATCTATGACACACCTGGGGAATGCAAAGAGAAAATCATTCTGCCCTGCCATAAGGAGTAAAGTTATGTGTTTAAGTTCTAGACTGGGAGAAGAAAGTATGGAAAATTATGACAGCATAAAACAGCTCGTCCTTAGAATTCCAGATAACCCCCATAGAATATAAAAATAACAGAATAAGGAAGATAGCTTCAGAAACTTACACCCAGTATAACATTGGAGTCGAGGCGGCAATAAATTCGTACATTAAGTCACGCGAAGGTAAAAGATATCGACGAACTAAAACAATTACTTATTGCCGACAAAGTAAAAGACCCACCGAAATAAAAAATATATTCAGTTGAGAGAAACAGAAAAATGGTTCCTACCGCATGAGCTGTCGACAGAAATTGACAATTACGTGAGCGCTACAGCTCTGAATAAAACTCAGGATAAATTTAATGCAGAGGAAGGGAAGACTAAAAACTATTCAACAGCCAGACAAAATGATCGGAACTCAGAATGTAAGCAAAACGTTAACCAAGGGTGCTTTGTTCCTCCAAATTTCACCATAGACTGTCCCCAAAATAAGAACAAGAAATAACCATCTAAGATCAGGTAATAATGAACAGAGAATAAACCACATTGAAGTGACGAAAAATGATGAAATCGAAGAAAAAGAGGGAACAATAGTAGCTAAAATTAACGTAGGGCACAATGAGGAGACGAGTTTAAGTACCTCCTCAGTAGTTCCGTTGAAACGCATAAAAATTAGTGTTGAAGGTTAAATCGTTTCTGCATTACAGGACTGCTTGTGAAATCACCGTTACAAAAGAAAACATGTTGCCGAAAGGAAGGGTAAAATCTGAGGGGAGAATTTTACTAAAACCGGCTTTTGGTAAACCTATTATGACAGAATTGGGCTATGTGAATTTAGCAGTACCCTTAGGAGGTAACTCGAATATTGTGTATTATCCGATATTCTGCGTAATCACACCATATATTTCCAAAGAGGCCTCAGATTTTCAGAATGTTGAAACGAGGAAATGAAATCGGGCCTTTGGAAAGGGGGACTGACCATTCGCTGAAAAAGAAAACAGATGTGTTAAAAATAGAAACGTCTGGCTAGAGAGGGCGAACCGAGAAGCCGGAGGCTTTCGAAAAGGGGAAAAGCGAATCTGGTGAATCCGTCCATGGCTTTCTGCGATCCTTAAGCGGCTAGCCAGACGCGCCGGAGAACAAAGGAAATCCCGTACAGGGCGATTGCAAAGTATTGACGAAAATCATTTTCATTCTTTTCGCAGGCACTTTTTTTTTTTGTATTTTAGTTTGCAATTTAATTCACAACTGGTACTGGCGCTATAAGAACACTGGTGTACTTATTGTCTTCACTTAAAAATAATCTGAATCTGTGAAAAGTTTAAATTCTTTAAATTCATTCATATATTCATTATATTATTTTATTTTATTAAACTTTTTTAAATTTTTTCTTTATTTTTGAGATTTGTTAATTTTCTGTTAAATACAAAATTTTAATAGGAAAGCAATTTGAATTGATTGGGGGGGGGGGGGGAATGTATTATTTGGCTGAGCCGCACATGCTAAGATCTCAATATCTGTCTTTTTTTTCCTTCGTTCTCGGGCTATTTTCGTGGCACAAGGTTTTTCATTGGTTATTGCTTTAATTTTTATATTGCATGATTATTTGAATATATTTCACCCTAAAAAAAATAAAATAAAAAAATTTTCTTAAACATATGAGGAATTAAAATACAGTCCCCACCCCCCAATTGAATAATTCGGAAGGACGGGCTTGCATCTAACTGCATTTTAATTGAACTTTTACGTTTTCTTCGGCGCTTCTATAAAATGTAATATTTTAAATAAATGATTGTATCTCGAATATATAAAGCTATCTTCTAAATCAGATGTAAACGTAATGTAGCTTATATTTTTTGATTTTCCACCACATTTTTCAAGAATTAATTTTATTGAACGAGTACTCATTGTTTGGTATTTAAATTCTCAGAATCTTTCTTTACAAATAGACCATTTTGGAATGCGAAAACATCAGCTGAGCAACGTCGCAAGGTTTTTTAAATACTTGAACTACTTTCAATCAACTACTTTTCATCTCACCGTCGAGATTTGAACTTAGGTTATCTGCACGCGTGTTCACGCGTTCATTTTCTTTTTAAAGTCATACCATTGAAATAAATCAATTTAATCGATTTTTTTTTAAATGTATCGTTTTAATTGAAGAAATTTGGTTTAAAGTCGAGGTTTTTACAACCCTCGATGTCCTGAACATTTAGAGAAGATTTCTTTGCAAGATTGAATTTTTTTTTTAAATGCCTCGTTCGATGTAGTAATGTTTTGTATCCAATTCTTCGTTGGGTATACTAGAGATTATTAACTGTCTGCTAAAAAAGCAGACTTTTGAATGTTAATTTTACTTCTAGCTTTTGGAATTAATCACCTTCTTTAAAAAAGAATTGTTCAAAATGTACTGGAAGACATTTGAAATGAGCACCAAATTTTGTTTTCGTTTGTTTTCATTCAGAAACTTCACAACTCTAATTTTATCTGCGATCGCTAGCGATTTCCCATAGGTTTCCAGTAAAGGTACGAGAGATAAACTAGTTTTTCTGCAAAATTTTCCAAGCGGAAGACGTCAATTAAGCCTTTTTCTTTGTTGACGAACGTTTCGATACATCATGGATTTTGAGAAATAAATTTCGAGAAAAGTTATCATTGGAAATTTTTGTTCGGGATCTCAAAGTTTTTTGATTAGAGGTTTTATATCTCAAGATTTGACTGTGTGAGAATGTTGTAAATTCTCTTCCTGCTGTAAAGAAGTAAGCGATTTAACATAATGGCTTACTGTTGTGTTCCGTTTTGTAAATCTGATAGCAAAAAATCAAAAAAATCTCAGTTTTCATGAGTTTCCTGTTGATTTAGACCTTTGACAAAAGTGGTTGAAAGCAATTTCACGTGACAACTTCACACCAAATACAAATTTCTGTAGTAATGCTGTGTGCAGTTTGCATTTTCAGGCTTCGGATTATAAAGAAGGGACTAAAGAAACGTTTTTTAAAACCATTCACGGTGCCCTCGATATTTCCGGATTGCCCCCTTTATAAAGTTCCAGAAGTTAAACCTCCAAGGAAGACAACAGTCAGGAATTCTCCAACTCCAGTGCTTAAAAGGAAACTGAACTCTTCAGAACCCATTTAAAATGAGCAGCCAAAGAAATGAGCTTCAACTCCATCCTCATCTGAAAGCTATTTAAAGGACTCAGCTTGTCAAACTACTTTCAAGTTAGACGAAGAACTTATTAGATTAAAAAACCAAATATCAACTCAGAGTCCAGATCTACAGAGATAATGTAAAATTAAGGGAATTGCAATCACGCTTAGCAGCTGCCGAAGAAAAATTAAATAAATACGAACAGAGTGCAGAACACTTAGCTGTGCAAAGAATTATGCAAGCTGCAGCTGAAGAAAATGACTGCCATTATGCTCATAGAACAAGTGTTAAATTTTAATAAAAAAAAATACCTATTTGGGATGCAAGAACTCTGACCAAGTGCGTAGGCTTGAGGTTTTGTTCTCCAAAGGCATGCAATTTTGCAAGGAGAAATAACATGTTTAAATTGCCCTGCAAATCAACATTGTCAAGATTCATTGGAGATGTTTCATGTGTAACAGGCATTACACCACTGATTAGAGAGCGACTTAAGAAGGAACTGGAACACCTAAATGACGCAGAAAAATACATCTCTCATCGTTGATGAAATGGCGATAAAGTCACAGCTAATATATGACAAAAAATAGATGCTTTTTTGGGACAAGAGGACGTTTCCTCACATCTGCAAAAAATTAATCCAAATTGTTCTCAAAAGAAAACAGGCCTACGTGTGGCAAACAACATGTTATGTTTCTACGTTCAAGGTCTCTCTACGAATTATCGTTTGCCAGTAGCATATTTTTTTAGCAAGCAATTATCTGGAAATGAGTTGCACAGTTTAACATTATTAGTAATGAAAGAAGTGGAAAAAATTTGCTTTTTCATCATCCGCATTAGTTGTGATAATCATAAGACAAATGTTAGAATGATGAAGTTGTTTTCGGGAGGAACTCTAACCCATTGCGTTCCTCATCCATTGAATGATAAAAGGAAACTGTTTTTGAGTTTCGATCCTTCGCATTTGATAAAAAATATCCGTAATTTCTTTTTAGAGAAACAAATGCCTGATACGGATGGTATGATACGCGGACAGTACATTAAAGCACTGTACGACTTTCAAAAACAAGACATTATTAAGATGGTTCCTTTTTTAACCAGAAAGCACATTGAGCCGACAAATTTCGAAAAGATGAATGTGAAACGCGTCGTTCAAATATTCTGGCCGCAAGTCATTGCCGCTGTTAAGTTTTTAATTCTTAACCCTTCTATTCATCCTAACGCATATTCTTTCATTCATGCAAATGCAACTATAAAATTTATAGAGTACATGCAGAAGTGGTTTTCTCTCTACAATATTTGTGACAGAAGTAAATATATAACTTTGAAAGATGATGACAGGCAGCATTTAATGGATGTTACAGACGAGCGATTAGAGTGGCTTGAGAATGATTTCTTAATATACATTCAAAAACTGCACGCCATTTCAGAAAGAGAGAATCAAGTTTTTCTCAGCGCAGAGAACTTTTCAAACCCTAAATCTAACAACTAGATCGACGATTGAATGCATTGAATACTTGCTAGAAAATGGTTTCCATTTTGTGCTCACAAGAAACTTTTCGAGTGATGCGATGGAACTGTTTTTCAGCTCTCTGAGACAACTCTCGGGTGGAAATGATATGCTAGATTCCAGATCTATTATTTTTAGCATGAACTAATATGGATTTTTTTGAAAACTGCTGTTTTTAAGCATTTACATGTACTAGCGTAAAAAGGAAGCAAAAATTTGTAATTGCATAAGCATAACAAATTCGCCGAGTTCTAATAACATAATTTTTTGAATAATTATTATTCATTTGGCAGTGCATTTCATAAACTGAACTGTCATCTGGAAAACTTGATAATATTTTTGAAATAATTTAATCATTCATTGCTGTAATTAAATACTCGTATAAGCGTATGTTGAAGTTAATTAAAAGTTAGTTAGCTTAAAATCAAAACAATAATTTTTTTAAAGATAAATCAATGTAATAATGCCTTGACAAATTCAACTAAACAATTTTTTCATTTGCCAGTATTTAGACTGCATAATAGGACAAATGTATTTCGAAAATTATTTACTTATAAATATTGTTTTACATGATTAAAATGACTTAGATGCATAATATGAATTAAATATGTTTTCCCTATGTTCAAACATATGTATTTTTATAAATAAAATAAACAAAAATGGGTACAATAACACAAGTAATGTTTCACGTAAATGTAGTTTCGAAGACTGCATGTGTTATGACTTTTAAACAATCTTTAAATTGTTTCATGTGTATTATAAATGTTTTTAACTGTGAACACATAACACTATGTATTTTGATTTTTTTTTTTTTTTCCATCAAGACTGAAACAGTTTTACTCCTAGAAATCAAGTCGTTACACGCATGTTATTACTATAGCTGTCCCTTTAAAAAACCGCACCGAACCCTAGGAGATCAGCGCTAAATGACTGAAGTGGCAGAAATTGAAAGTTCTGCATAAGCTCTTTTTCGCCCGTCTGGACAGCCGCTTAAGGATCGCAGGGAGCTATGATCCGTCCTACCGTCGGACACTGATGAGACTCCTGTCGGCCCGCACCTCCCCTCCGATGAATTCGTCTTACCGTCGGATACGGATGAGACTCTTGCATGCCCACCACTCCCCTTCTGTTCTGCAGACAAGTTGCCCAAGAAGGAAGGCTCAAGCTTCCCTGGTATGCTGTTTTCCTCCCATTTTTGTCACTTTTTTTTGAAAACACACCCAGCATTATTTTACCGCAGATTCATAAAACCTCAAATCTACAATATATGCTTAAAATGATACATCATGACTAAATGCTGTTACTCTCAAGAAATGGTAAAAATTAAATTTTCGAATAAACTTTAGTCAAATACGTAAATTCGACTCCGAAATGTTTCCCCCAAATGATTAAAAAAAATTTTATTTGCTTCCCAAATGACTAGTGTTTTCATCAAGTGCAACAGGGGCATTTTTCTATTTTTCAGACCGTTAGAAAAATTCTAAATGAAAAAACAATTTCAGAACAAATGTCTGGCAACTTTTTACGTCATTTAAAATTTATATACAAAAATTAGTTTTTTTAAGAGTGTCTGCTCCGGGTCAGAGTTCTCCACTTTGCATTTTATGCCCTAAATGCGTAAGTGAATTTTTATGTATTTAATTTTTCTGGGTTGAAAATGAATCGAAATTTTTACAATCGCTACGGGTTAGGGCCTACAATCGGTGAAGGCCGCTAAGAAAACTGCTTCTGTACGCTGACACAAACATTCGGCGCCCAAGCAAAATACAGGTAAAGATACTTTTAAGTACCGGCAAGATTCCAGCCATTAAGGATTTATAATACTAAACTACTGTAAGCGGCATTTCTGAGTACCGACAGGCCTTAAAGGATTAAGAGGATTGACTTGCATTAAAAGTTGAAAGATTGATGCTGAAATAATTGCATGTCTTAGGAGATGCTTTTATGAGGAACAGAAAGTAGTATAAAGAAATAAATTGTTTTTAAAAACTTGTTTTGAATCAACATATTACTGCTAGCAAAATTAATAAAGTTTCCTTTTCAATGCAACTCTTTCTGTAACTCTATTAATCATTGAATGTGGGAATGACATTTGAAGGGCTAGGGGGAAAAAAGATGAAAGTCACTTTTTCGTCGATTTGGAGATATTAGCGCTATCTAATGGTTATGAAGGAGTTCTATCATCTGGTAGAACAACAAAGGGAAAAAAGATTAGAATCGACTGAAATGTGCTTGAAAAGATTCGGGGTAAGGGGGAAAACAGATGAATGTCACAACGCGGATGGAAGAAAGATGAATGTCAATTTAAATTTACCGGTAGAGGGCAGCTGTGTTGCGGAAACCTCCTCGCAATCAGCTTATCACTCACTAACTTGTTGAATCGTGTATCGCTAAATTCATATTGTTTTTGTGGCTTATTGTTTTTCCTGAATTGCTGGTGTATAAAAAGATAATATTGGGTACTAGCATCATGGATACTCTGGATTCTGCAGAGAGTAGTGATGAGGTGGGGAAAGTTCCGACCAAACTGACAAAAAAGAGGAAACCGACTGGGAGAATGAATGAGGTTATGAAGAAACTAAGGCTCTCTTCGCATGAACCAGGACCTGACTGTAAGTGTTCTCGGCTTAAATGTTTTCAAACTGTATCTGAATTTGCGAGGATGAAATTGATAAAGGAGTTCAACGAAATTAACTCCTATGACGAACAAAGTTCCTTTCTTTCTGGACTGATTACTGTGCTACCCGTGCAGAAACGAAAGAGCATGGAAGGCAGTAGTCGCGAAAAAAAGGCTTCTTACGCTTTTAGAGTGAGTGTCGATGGGACCAACAGAGATTTTCCTGTTTGTTTCAAGGCGTTCACGTCTATTTTTGGCATTACGCCTAAACGAGTTCAGACCATTCAACAATCATTAACTAAGAAGGGTTGCAGTCCCAAAGATAATAGGGGTAAACATGCAAATCGACCTCATAAAATCACGGATCAAACTCGTGATCTTGTAAAGAATTTCATAAATTCGTTGAAGGGACGGAAATCCCATTATTCTTTAAACGATTCGGACAAAATATATCTACCCGAAGATCTTAATTTGTCCAAATTGACCAAGATGTATAATGAAATTCACAAAGAGAACATCGTACATTATGACACATTCCGATCAATTTTCAACAATGAATTTAATATATCGTTCGGCTATCCGAGAAAGGATACCTGCAGCACGTGTGACGCCATCAGGTCTCAGAAATCAGCAATTGAATCAGGCACCGCAACCACTCTGATCCCAAAAAGGAAATACAAAAATTGGAAACTGAGCACAAACTTCACCTATCGAAAGCTGAAAAGTTTTATTCAATAAAAAGGAATTTCAAAAAAATTAGTAAAAGAAATCATGGCGTCGCTGCCATTGCCATGGACTTTCAGAAGAATCTACCTACCCCTAACATAACGACCAACGACGTTTACTACAAAAGACAGCTCAACTTTTACAGCTTCAATATCCACGTTCTGTCTACCAGAGATACAGCTTTTTACACGTACGATGAGAGCGTTGCTCGCAAAAGATCCGACGACGTTTGTTCCATGCTCGATAATTTGTAATCTCGTCATATTTTGCGATTCCTGTGCTGGACAGAATAAAAATTATACCCTAATTCGATACCTTCATTATTTAGTGACTGAGAAGCATCGTTTCGACAGTGTTGAAGTATATTTTCCCATTCGAGGGCATTCATACCTCGAATGTGATAAAAACATGAGTTACATCAACCAGCAGACTTACGTTGAGTTGCCCGATGAATGGAGGGATGTTATAAGAAATAGCAGAGAGAGGCCGTCGCCCTTTGCTGTGATCAACTGCCAGCAAGAACTTTTCAAGACATGGACAGAATTCTTGACGCCAATGTACTTGAAAAATTGCCCCTTTCCCACTAGGCCCGTACGTTGTTTAAAAGTCATGAATGAACATCCTTCAAAAATTTTTCACCGAAACACTTTTTCTGGTTGTTACATGGACACTGAAATCCTTTGGAAAAAACCAAAAAGGGGAAAAAACGCAAGAAAACGTCCTGCTCCACGTAGACCTTTAACTAACCTGTATGATGGACCATTGCCGATTTCTCAACCAAAGTTCAACGACTTGCAACAACTAAAAAAATTTTTGGTTAACCCTGCTGCGAAGGCATTCTTTGAGAATTTGCCCACCTTAAATCCAGCAGCTGTTCACGATGACAGCGAAGATGTATACCTGGATTACCCAGATGAATAAATTTTCATAAAATTTTTTGTTCATTGTCAGTTGATTACTAACATCTATTAGGAATTGATACACTGAAGAAAAAAACGGTATGATTATATTACAAAAGGAGTTAATAGAAATCAAACTTTGTTTTTCAATTTTCTCGTAATCACTTTTTGGTCACTCCTCTTTTTTCCCCCCTGGCCTTTCATTTGTTTTCGACACTGTTGCAGTATAGTCTTTTTTAAGATAGTTTTAATTGAAGCTTCGCTCAGCAGATTTATGAAATTTAATGCCTCTACTTTCATGTTGCAATTAATATATTGTGAGCAAGTTAGTTGCTAAAACATTAACCAAAAAATGTTGGTTATACAACAGTTGCCTGTTAGTCCTTGAAATAATAATGTACATCACTTTAGATGCGAGATTATTTTAGATCGTATTCATTATCTAAAGGGAAATCAACTTTACTCTGTTTAGTTTCTAATCCTTTTCTTATTTTGCGAATTTTCTTAACCTTTTTCATACTGTATATAGTTTTGAGACTAGATTTATTATATAGTTTTTGAGACTAGGGTATCTGTGAGAATCCTTAATGTGGTATAATTTTTACCACATGTCTATTCTGTGTTCATATTTTGTTGCTGTTAATGTCATAAAAAATAACTTCAGATAAAATTTATTAAATAATCTTGGAAAATACAGATGGATCGAGCATTCTAATAAGTTTGCTAATTAGGAAAAGCTATTTTCCGCTGTCTTTTAAAATATCAGAGTAACGCATCGACAGATAGTGCTTCAAATGAAGATCGAGGGCTGCTTACTGGGGAATATCAAGAAAAGTGTTCATTTAAGTCAAATGAATTACCCAAGAACTTCCGAATAAAAAAAAAAAAATATGTTTCTATTTTCCATACTGAAAACTTCGTCGTACATACAATCCATAAAATTTTTAGATTTTTCTTTAATTCGTGACAGAACTCTTTATTGCTTCAATGTCATGTCGCTAAATGAAGCCCTAATATATGATGTTTAAGTTACGATCGAAAGTTTTCATTTCAGTTGCACTGAATTACAGGCAAGATTTGTTTAATCCCGACTTTTCCGTTTCCACCAAATGAAGTGTCATGTCGGCAGAGGAAATTAAGGCACATTTTTCATAATGGAAAAGAAACCTATTGCCATGGACATAAGGTGTTTTTATTTTCAAATCTTTAATTAGGGATGTTCACCTATATTGCGGGAAATTTGTCATGCCGGCAGCGCCCAAGTAGAAGATATTTGTTTCGAAATTGATGCGTGCGTTATCCGTGTTTTTTCGCATTTCTTTTTTCGTGTTTTGAGTTTTTTGAGTTGAATTTTAAAGCACAAAGATAATTTCAAATGCACCCTGCCAAATTTTCCCATTATTAGAAGCAGTTTATTGTTGTTTTAAATGCTTCAAAAACATTAATTTTTCCGCAAAATTTGATTTTTCAAACAAAATTGCCATTTTTCACCCTCTTTTCTTTTACATCAATATTCAGACCTTCATTCGTAATTACAGCAACAAAAATATTTTGTTTTAAAATGGAAAACTTACAGTTTAGTGCAAATCTCCCTTCCCTCCCCTGCCAAAGTCTGACCGTCTTGAGTTAATTTCGTTTTTTAAGATTGTGTTAAGAATTATATTTTATTTTGATTTTTTAACAGGATTTCGGCCTCCAGATCAAATGTTTAAGCCAGAATGATGATTCCTAATGAGGATGAAACTGCAGTATCTGGATGACATGGCCGAGCTGGCGTTGTATTTCATGCACTATCGTATGGTTTCCTGATGGGACGAAGATGAAACTTATTCCCATCTCATCATTAATGTTTTCTTTTCCTCCCCTTTCTGCAGCTGGCCCAGGGCAGGCAGAAAATGTTGAATCGGCTGCCGAAGATCCAGACGATCCAGATCCCCAAATGCAGCCCCAGTCATCACCAGCCCCCCCCACCAATCCCCAATCACCATCCCGTCTCACCTACAACCAAACCACATCAAGCAATAGAAAAAAACCAAGCAACAAATCGATAGAAAAACTGAAGAAAATCATCAAAGAAGGCGAAACAGTCTCGAACCTCTGCATAAAAACTGGAAAATATCTTAAACTGGAGGACACAAAAGTAAAAGAACAATTTATAATACCGGCAGTCCCTACACATAATCCAACTTCACCCCGCAGCCGTCGCACATCATCAAGGTCCCAATCGCCAAGGGAGCAGAAAACTTATTCCCATCTCATCATTAATGTTTTCTTTTCCTCCCTTTTCTGCTGATGGCCCAGGGCAGGCGGAAAATATTGAACCGGCTGCCGAAGATCCAACAGATGGTCCAGCCCCTCAAGTGCAGCCCCAGTCATCCCCAGCCCCCACCAATCACCTCATCAATCACCAAGACGATCACCCCGGTCAAACCAATCTCCTGCCCGTTTAACTTACAGCCAAACTTCATCAAATAGAAGAAAAAAATCCAGCAAATCTATAGACAAATTAAAGAAATTAATCACAAAAGGAGAAACAGTTTCGCAACTCGCCATAAAGACCGGAAAAAACCTAAAAATCCAGTCAAAAAATTTGAAACGGTTCCTTTCCTAAGCAGTCCCAACTCAAAATCCTGCACCACGAAGCCATCGCTCGTCATAATTAGCATCATCATCATCTTCAAATTCGAAATCGAGACGGAGACAAAAAACTTCCAGCCAGTTCCGGAAGACTTCGCCAAAAAAGAGCCACACACGGACCTCGCCCGGACGAAATACGGACGGAATAATCGACCGTGAGTTGCTACTTCTTTTTCGTTTAAGATTCTAGTCCAAGAGACGCAGTCATCGCTCATCCACATCATCAAGTTCCCAATCGCCAAGGAAGCAGAAAACTTATTCCCATCTCATCATTAATGTTTTCTTTTCCTCCCTTTTCTGCTGATGGCCCAGGGCAGGCCGAAAATAATGAACTGGCTGCCGGAGATGCAGCGGAGGGTCCAGCCCCAGTCATCCCCAGCCCCCCAATCACCAAGACGATCACCCCGGTCACCCCAATCTCCATCCCGGCTCACTTACAGCCAAACTTCAAATAGAAGAAAAAATCCAGCAACAAATCTATAGACAAATTAAAGAAGTTAATAACAAAAGGAGAAACAGTATCTCATCTCGCAATAAATAAAGACCGGAGAAAACCTGAAAATGCAAGCAAAAAAATTAAAACAGTTCCTTACCCAAAATCCTGCACAAAGAAGTAATCTCTCATCATCATTAGCTTCATCATCAAATTTGAAAAAGCAAAAAACTTCCAGCCAATTTAGGAAGACATCGCCGAAAAATTCCCATACACGGACCTCGCCTGGACGAAATACGGACGGAGTCATCGACCGTGAGTTGCTCTACTTCTTCATTTAAGATAAGTTTAATTTTTTAGTTTTATAAGTTAAATTCTAATTACAGAAACATTAATTATAGTAACGCTTTAATATTGTTCAAAACATAAGCATATTAATATACTTTAAAGTAGTCCTTTTTTTCGATAGTTGTGTTGATTTTCGAAATTTCAAAGACGTGAGTAAATGTTATTATGAGTAGCAAAGTTTTTAGTTCTGAACATTAGTTAACACTTCTGAACATTTTGAAGCATAATGTGTGCTCATGCGCAAAGAGTCAATTTTTAGTAATAAATGTTAACTAACGCATACTTTTATGTACTCAGGGCTAGAATTTTGGCAATAACCGAAATAAATGTTTTTATTTGGACTATCAACTCAAAATTGATTCAAAATAATTTTAAGTTCTTAAATTCACAAAATTTTAGCTAAAGTCCTGATCAGGGGACCACGTGGATTATGTTATGATGAAAAAAGTTGAAATAGGTAGCAATCGAAGGAGCATAATGAGATTTTTTATGACGCAAAAATTATTTGCCCTCATTGCTCTATTATCGAGATAGTCTTAACGCCTGTCGAAATTTAAGAAGCACCAAATTGAAAGACTTGGCGAGAACTGAAAGTTGCCTCTCGATTTCAGCGTTTGCTTACGGCAGGAATCCCACTTGCAAATCTTGTGAGAGGTTTTTTCCATTACTTCCAGAAACTCGATAAATTTGGCGACTTTTCTTAAAATGTCTGCTGAGATTTATGAATATTTCGCTGAAGAGAGCACGAGGGCAAATAGTCTATGTTCAGGATTCGTTCATGAAGAGCAGCCCGCCACCAGACGGCGCTATTGTCCGCGCATGCTCCGAGACAACTTTACTCACTTTCTATGTTGTGATCGTCATGTAAACATGTTGAAAATACAGTAGCTAGTAGTTTGTGGTGTAACCTTGTTTATTATTGCGTCCACACACACGCATGTCAACGTACAGTCTATGCATCCGGAAATATATTTAGACATGTTATTTCGGTTGCTACTTAAGTAATGTTTTCGTTTCAACACTAACGTATGAGGTAGCAAGTTACCGACTCTAAACCAGAGCTGAGGCAGATCTACGTGAAATACAGCGCCAGTTCGGCAGTGTCATCCAGATACTGCAGCTTTATCCGTATTAGGAATCATCATTCTGGCTTAGACAGTAACCGAACTAGAGGCAGAAATCCTCTTAACAAAGCTAAAAGTGCCAGGGGCGGTAATTTACCGCTTAATAACCCCAGCTTTTGCTTTCAATTTACGAGCTGAACAGTACCAGTAATGTGGTCAATAGCTGGTGTGCTATTTTTTTACACTAGCTGCCAGTTTGTTTGGCACTGTATGGTTTCCTGATGAGACGAAGATGAAACTTAATCACATCTCATCGTTAATGTTTTTTTTCCTCCCCTTTCTGCAGAACGCCTAGAAGATATCCCTGCAGATGGCCCAGGAGATGGCTCTGCAGATTGATCCACAGATGGCCCAGGAGATGCAGCAGATGGTCAAGGTCAAGCTCATCCCCAATCATCCCCAGCTCCCCATCAATCACCACGAAGATCGCCCAGGTCACATCAATCGCCATCCCGACTCACATACCCGGCTAACCAAACTACATCCAACCGAAGAAAGAAATCCAGCAAAACAATAGAAAAATTAAAAAAATTAATAAACGAAGGAGAAACAGTGTCAAATCTAGCCATCAAGACCGGAAGAGATCTGAAATACCAAGCACAAAAAGTAAAACAAAGATTCATTACTCAGGCAGTCCCCATACAAAACCCTTCACCGCGCAGCCATAGATCATCATCATCCTCCTCATCATCATCATCATCCAATTCGCAACAAAGAAGGAAGCAAAGAACTGCCAGCAACTTCCGTTCCACATCTCCTAAACTCTCCCACACACGGACCTCGCCCAGACGAACTACGGACGGAGTCATCGACCGTGAGTTGTTCTACTTCTTTTTCGTTTAAGATTCTAGTCCAAGAGAGCAACGTCGAAAAAACAACCATTTTAAGGCGTCTGGCTCTTAAGTATATCTTTCCCCGTGCTCTTCTGAGCATTTTGGCGGGCGAGGGTGGTTGCGTTTTTACTGTGAACTTTTTACTGAGCATGAACAATGTAAGTCATTTTTGGGCATTTTCGCTTTAAATTAAAGAAAAGTTTACCTACCATTTCCGTTTAGGTTCATAGGGCGTTCATTCATTAGGCAACACAGGTTCTAATTAGAGAATGAATAAGAATGTTTCTATAGACAAGGGACATATTACTACGGTTTGGCAATTACTGTAACGTAACTACAATGATAAAGGGAAAACAAAAATTGTGGCATACTTAATCACAAGTTGTTCCCTTTAAAACGATACATAGAGAATTGTCACCTCCGAACTCTAGTTCATAAGCAAAATGCATTCCTGTAAAAATATTCGGAGCATAAGTGAAATATTTGCCTTTAGAGTAGGGCTGCGACATCGATGTCGATGTTTTGGAAACCTCGATGTTTTTGCTAAAACATTGATGTTTTTACCATCGAGAGTCGATGCTTTCCCAACATCGATGTTTTGGGTTCGATGCTTTTTCGATGCGGATGTTTTATAATCCAACAAAAAAAGCTTGATAAAAATATGCGATATGCAGATGTGTTAAGAAGTTTCCATCCTCAATCAGAAGCTTCAGTATTAATCTCATTAGAAAACATTTTCTAAGATTATTATTGATTTTTTGCTGTCGATGTCTAAAGTTCCCGCACATGATTTAAATCAGTGGTTCTCAACGGGGGCGGTACCGCCCCCCTGTGGGCGGTGGGAAGATGCTGAGGGGCGGTGAACATGTTTTGGGCAGTAGGGGGGCGGTGGGTTTATTTTGGGCGATAGGGGGGCGGTGGGAAAATTTGGGGTCAGAGGACGATAAATGTATTAGAATTAAATTTTAATTTTAAAAATCAAAATTAAATGTTGTATTAAATCACGAATCCAACTTCAATTGTTTGAGCCAGCCATAAATCAACTTACTCGCTCTGGAATCTCTAAGATTATTTCCTTAAGTTTTTTCTAAGGTGCCTGATTTGCTTTTAAAATAGTTTAGCTTTTTTGCTTATCTTTTTTTTTCCTTTTCTCTCTCTTTCTCTCTCTTTTGTAGCCATTTGGCTTTTTAGTGATCTTTTGCATCCGACAACCTTGAGAGAGAATGCTACTTAATGATGCTTCAATTAATCGCAGTTGCAATCTGGGCTGCACATTTAGGCTAATATTAGCCAATTTGGCTAATTTCGATCACACATAGATGAAATTCAAAAGCATTAATCATACCATCGTTTAGTTATTTTTTAGCCGAATTGTTGATTGATTCTTTCTATTATTACAATGTTATTTCGAATAGCTTTATATATTTTGTTTTGCAATGCATCTGTATGTTACTTTCATGCATGTAAAAAATACCGTTCTTCATCTGTAGGTGAAAATGGTCCCATTAAGTTCTCAAGTTTCAGTCACCTATTTTGATTGTTGCTAAATGAAACTAGTTTTTAGACTGAACAATTTCTAGATTAGAATACCAGATTTTAATGTTGCCAAAATTTAATGGGGGATTCAAAATACCGCGAAAAAAATTCACAATTGCATTCGAGTGTTTCCCACAAGTAGCATTTAGGCAGAACATTAAACGTCATCAATTGTGTTCTTTGTTTTTTTGTTTTTTTCTACTTTTGTAATTTTCTTTCACCATGTTCTCTTAAGTTAGCTTAGTACCTATGAGAAAGTAAGTTTCCCCCAAAGATATTCAAAATATTTCGATGGGCGCAGATATTCGTGAAAGTTAGTTATTTTCCTTGGTTTGGTTATTTTCCTAAATTTTTACCTGGCAACCGTATTGCAATGCTTAAAGTGCTAGCCCAGTTTGACTGTTTGGTTTGACCTCAGTACTTTCACTGTTTTTTGCTCATTTCATTCCTTTACTTTCATGGTTTATTTTTAGTGAAATCTCCCTTGATGATGCTCACGCTCATTGCCGATATCTTCAGACTTTGCACAAAGACTTCTCTAAGAGCTTTGAGGATATTTTTCCTCTGGACGTTATTCAATGAGCCATCAGCCCTTTTGAAAACATTGAGACTCCAGTTGTTCAGTATCAGAAACAATTGGTTGAACTTTCAACCAATGAAACTTGGAAGTTGGTTTAAAGAATGTTAACAATGTTGCAGGATTTTGGCTGCTAGGAAACATTAGTAGCCTTTATCCTGTAATGTGGGCTATCGTCAAAAATTTTTTAATTACCTTCCCCTCTTCCTAATTCGTCGAAAGAGGATTCAGTGTTGTCACCGACCTATTTACAAAAAAGAGAAATAGACTCCAAATGGTCCCAAGAAGTGACTTGCGCCTTCACCTTACAAAAAATACTATGCCGACTGAACAAACTGGCTTTGAACCACTAAGAACAAATATCTCACTAACATGTATTTCTGATTGTTATATTTTGAATGACACACAGAAAAAAATGCTTGCTTGTGTACTTTTATTTCATCTCGTTGTTTTCCTCATATTTTGAGTGAAAATTTCTTTTTGCTTGTTTATTTTTATTATATTTCATTTCAATTTGCTATTCTTTTGAAAGTGGAACATTTTTAAGTCTTTTTTTTTTCTAAATTCTTCATTTTAATTCTGTGTATAATAATGTCTACCAAAGAAAAATATACAGGGTGTTCCAAGTCAACCTTCATGACCTCTAATTCCTCAACCGTTCGTCCTAGATGCATACTTCCAATTGCAAATTTGCTCGAAATGAGGTAGAGAGTCAAAATATTGAAAGTTTGAAGCGAAAAATAATTCAGACAAAAAATACGAAATCTAACTTTTTATAGGGACTCCGGGTCCCCAAACTTATATTTAGGGAAAGAATCTCCATTGAAAAATAATACTAACACAAAAAAATGACATTTGTGCGATCAAAATTCGCGGAGATATTCGAGTTTTAAATGCGCAGGGCCCGTAAACAAATTGACAAAAGAAAATTTTCGCCCTGCCAGAGGAATAACGAGCTTTTAGATTAGGTACGATAATGAAATTTGTTTCGTCCATGTCAGAAAACATTCGCTTCTCATTATATTCAAAAATAAATACAGATGATACAAGACTACAAAACATAACAAGACAAGGTAAATTATTATGCAATTTTATACAAAGATATTAAACACATGAAATATGTAGAATCTAAGAAATAATATACATTGCGATTACATTGTCTGTAAAGCAACACCATTTCTACATACTATTCCGTAGTGTACATCGTAACTTCAAGCCTTAACGAAATGCATCTAGTTAAGCCGATTTTATTCTGCAGTGAAGGGATTACGTTATATCCATCAATCACTATACAGTCGGTAAATTTACATATTCGCGAATTCAGCAAGACATTTTCATTCTTTCTTATTCAATTTTTTTTCGTATTTTAATTCCCATGTTAAATAACTTTTACAGTTAAATATATTTTAGGAAAATAAAGAATATTTTGTTGTTAAAGAACTCTGAATGGTGCGAATTTCGCGTGTATATGACCCCCAAAATCACTTAAAATAACGCTAGTGTAAAGTGGTATAAGTCATAAAGTTTCATGTTTCATTTCTCCATGGATTTTGATCGCACAAATGTCATTTTTTTGTGTTAGTATTATTTTTAAATGGAGATTCTTTCCCTAAATTTAAGTTTGGGGGCCCGGAACCGGTATAAAAAGTTAATTTTTTTATTTCTTAACCAATTATTTTTTTTTCGCTTCAAACTTTCCATATCTTAACTCTCCTCCTCATTTCGAGCAATTAATTTTGCAAATGGAAGTATACATCTAGGACGAACGGTTGAGGAAATAGAGGTCATGAAGGTTGACTTGGAACACTCTATATGTTTAACCGTTTTGTAAAATTCTGGAAGGAAATTATTTAAAGCTTTTTACCTCTCTTTGGAACACCCCCCCCCCTCACTTTTTACATAAAAGGGGGCGTTGGAAAAATTCTCACTCCTAAAGGGGGCGTTAGCCGTGAAAAGGTTGAGAACCACTGATTTAAATGAAAGATTAAGGCATACTAAAGTGTTTTAAAAATCATGCATATTATCTACTGACCTATTTATTTGTTTGAAAAAAACTTTGTCGCACTTAAACTTTAACTAACTTTTAATTAGTTTCGAATTTTATTTATGAAACAAAAAAGCGTTCAAGCTGTGTTTCTTTTTAAACATAAAAGGTAGTGAAAGTGCTTACTTTTGTACACCAAGTGTGAAATCTGTAATATCTGTCAGATCGGTAGCATTCTCATCTCATGTCGGTAACGCTCAAAAACACCCCCCCCCTAAAATGGGGGTAAATGTTCACATTGACCATGCCCTTAATTTTTTAAAAATATTGTTAATGCGTATTTGAAATACCCTATTAATTTCATTTTCTGAGTATCTTTAAAAATTCAAAATTTTCATGGTCAAATTGGCACTTTTTCTGATATTCATCCTTACATACTCTGAACAAAAACTTCTTTTAATTGAATCTGAAAATGTTTTGCTAAAACAGAAATAAGTTTAGTGTATATAGTTTACAAACTGTTATACCATGAAATAAAACTAAATAGAATAAGCTAGTCAAACCTCCCTTAATAGCCTTTTTGTAGCTTCAAAGAACATTTCTAATATATGTATTTCTTCCTATTTAAGCATTTTTTTTAAATTTTATTTTTCAGACAAAAATTTATTACTTTCATTTATGCTAGTAGTGATACAGACGAATAAGTTACGACTAGTGTAAACTTAATACTTTTTCATATCGTCAATTCACTGCTCTCAAAAAGAACAAGTACTGATAAAAACAGTATTAGTAGCAAACATATAGCTTTATTTCTGCAAAAATGTATGTTACGTACACAATAGTTTGATTCTATGTTATTAGATGACGTACGAATTCTGTACAACGTTTCATGTTTGTTCTAAGTTGTCAGTACGGTGTTAATAGAATGCTTATAGTTTAAGAATGTTCTCGATTTTCATTAGGTGTTTCTGTAGCTTTTCCAGTCAGAAGGTCTCCACGCCTTCTTCGAAATCTGCGAGTATAACACAGGAAAAGACAAGCCCAAGAGCTGGAAGTCAAAGCTAAAATGTAAGTCCTTTTAGCTAACATATTTTGTACTCGTGATCAGATAGGAAGTATTTAGTATAGTCATTACACACTGTAGTGAGAAGTCACGTGATAACACTTAAATGAGAAGCTAACGTCTCGAAAATTGTCTATATATGAAACTCATTGCAAGAGTTTTCAATAGTACTTTTGTGATTCATTCATGTGACATGGTTTTTGATTTGATTGTGGGCGCACCACAAGACTTAATATTTTGGAAAAAGAATTTTAGTTAGTTTTAGACACGTGAAAATTTTCCATTTCAGAATGCGTTGAAGAGTTGAACATAAAGATTTTTACTTTGGAAAGATTGCGGAAAACATTTAATTTCATGCACAACTCCGCACCATAGGCAACGCAGTATTAAACTACGTGTCAATTTTTAAAAGTTGGACACTTGATCATTTTGATGACCATTTTGTTTAAAAAAAGGTCAAGTTTCGAGGTCATTAATTCTTTTCGCCACTTTTTGAGACACAGCTATAGTTATAGTACGTGTAGTGTAGTTTAAAATCCAGGTTAGAAAACCATGGCATCTTATAAACATGTTTAATTTCATGATCGCAAAGTTGATTAATCTGAAACAAGATCAGTAAATTATAAGTAAATTATTCTATACGCAAATGAGTCAGTAAATTTGTACAAAAGCTGTATTTATACTCTACGCGTTTAACTTGGTCAAAAAATTGTAATGCAAGAAAAAAGCTAGCTTTGCGGGTAGAAGTTAAAATTTTCTGATCTTATTCCTAAATCGCTGGGTGCTTAGTTTTTCGTTTCTAAGGCACTGTGTGCAAAAGACCCGCAAAGGTCTGCTAGTTTAATCTTGACTGTGCTTCACTGCTCTTCCCGCTTCCTTTTAAATGTAATCTTGTTACAAAACTCTCCGAAAAGTCTTTGTGACAGACACCATAAAAGATGTAATATAAATTAGAAATTGCTTCGCCGGTTCAGTCTCAGCGTTGTGAACAGTTGTGATGTGTAATTATTGAATTGGTTTAAGCATCGAAAATAAAAAAATAGCTAAGGTAGTTTTGGTATTGCTTTTTGCTGTTATATTAGTAATTTAATTTTAAAGAATTCTTATACGTTATCGGGTATTTGTAGCATTGCAAGAGAAATTCTACGAATCCCATGACTAAAAGCAAGTTAGTAATACTGTTTAAAATTTTTTCGTGCGACCTCCGAGACATCTGCGCACGCGCCTAGTCTCTTCGGACTTTCTCGAAATAGGGGGGAAAAGCAACGAGGAAGTAGTAAGCGAACAAAAGCTGAAGGCATCGGGTAGTGCGCATCCTAAACCTATCTCCCCTTCTTCAGATGGAAGCGTCCATGGCTCCCAGGTGCACAAAACGCAAACAGACAGTACCTTACGTTTTGTAAAGTACACAATATTAAATAGGGAGTTTGAATTAAATTCTGGCACATACTTCAACCTAGAACATGCGTGTTTTCCACTAGTTAGCTATTCGGATTTTTTTTTTTTTTTTTTTTTTTTTTTTTATGTTTGAAGGGCCAGGGGGAAAAAGATGCAAGGGACCAAAAAGCGATTTCGAGGGAAACGAAGAACAAAATTTGATTTCTCGTAACTCCTTGTTTAGTTTATAGAGTTTTCATGCACATTTCGGTCGATTCTCATCTTTTTTCCCCGTGTTGTTCTACTAGATAATATTACTCCTTCATAGCCCTTGGATAGCGCTAACATTTCAAAATTGACGAAAAAGCGACTCATTTTTTTCCCCTGGTCCTTCATTTAGCAATTTATAAACGAAATTTCGTCATTTAGATTTTGTAAACTAAATCTTTCTTTATCAATACTTAAAGCACTGGACCAAAGCTATAACGAATAATTCATTTTCTAGGGAGATTCAGACGAAGAGCCTTCTCCAAAGAAGAAAATCTTCATAATCTGAAGTGGAGATTTTATGGAGTCAGCCCCGTCTTATCACACTGATCCTGATTGGCGAAAATACAGCTTATAAACAAGTCAGGAATATTACGTGTGAGCTTAAGATTAAATTAAAAGCATAGGGCGTTACTGAATGTGGCGGTTTACAAAGCACGACTTAACAGAAAAGGACTAAAAGATTATGGAAAACACATTCGTTGTTATGGAAAACATCAGGACTCGACAATGTTCTTTACTTAGACCCACATAGCAAATTTTACAAGGTGGAGGCCAACCAGTCCAGCTTTGTCTCTTTTTAGGTGGCCTGGTTATCTCAGATAGTAATAGGACTCATTTCAATATAAATTCATGAAGTATTTACATGAAAGGTTTTAACGGAATTAAAAAATTTAGTAGCTTTATTTTTCAAAGATTAATTAAAAAACATGAATTCTAATGTGACTACATTCAAAGCTTATAAGTGGTAACCCATCTACAAGGTTTCCTGCTGACATTTTACTCAAAATGAGTCTGGCTTCCTATGAGCAAGAATAAATTCGAATGTTTCGCCATACGAACCTTTATTAATAGTTTTGTCGATAGTTATCGTAATTGTCATTTTTACTCTTAGTTATAACTGAAATTATTAATTTCGTTGAAATTATTTTTGTAAATATATCTTTTATATATTTTGTACATATTAATTGTTACTTGAAAGTTCGACTCAATATTTGCGTAATCCCAGCTAAGGTAGTGGAAATGTGATCATGCGTACAAAACTTATTTAAGATTTAATTCTGCACCTATGACGTGACAGGACTTTTTTGAATCTTATGAGTTAAATGCAGTTACTAGGCATTTTAAGTGTCAATGTTCAAAACATGCATTAATAAGAACGTTCTTATTTCCACAAGTTTACATAAATAAGCAATTGTATGTAATGAGTGAAATTATTCATGCATGTGTTAGTCTAACAAATAATCATAGTTCCCAAGTTACATTCTATGCTATTATTTTTGTTTATACCGACAGGGGGCTAATATCTCTTAGTTCCCGGTTATCACAACTAAGTGTTTTATTATATATCAGTACTAGGGATGCACCGATTAATCGGCAGTGCCGATTAATCGGCCATAATCGGCCACTTGACCGATTGTTAATAATCGGCAAAATTATACCGATTAATCGGCAGAAAAAAATATTTTTTAAATGTTATATTTTAAAGTATATCTTCACCAAGAAACTTTGATGAATAATTTTATCAACAGAAAATAAATTTAATTATCTGAAATTTTTACTAAAACATGTAGCATGAGGAGTAAGAGTATAGGGTAAAAACAAAACAAATAGTTTTCATATAGTGCTTAAAACTGAATGAAATATTAAAAGATTACCCTCACAGATTATATTTATATGGCACTTTTTGAAATAATTGTACTCCCGAACTTTTAAATTGGAATACGAAAACATAAGCATTTGATTTTATTTATAATCAGTCAAATTTTCGCAATCAACAAGCAGAAAAATGTGTTGAATAAAATTTATTTAAGTATGCCTTGAACATGAAGCTGCGAAGAACAAATTTATAAACTAGAAATAAATAATTTCCTGCAAATATAAGTATAACATGTAGTACGAAAATGTACTGAACTGAGTAAAATTAAAGCAATAATAATTCAAAGAATGAAATATAAGAAAATAATTCTCACATTTGATATGCAGTTTTTAATAATTTAAATTTCCTCTTTTAAATAAATGTACACCTATTAACAACGTTGCAACATTTTTCATGAGTCGATACTTTTCTCTTTGGCGTAATGCTTTTAGGTTACCTCTCAGTTTCGCGAAGAGTAAAAGTTTTGAATTCAATGCCTACTAATATAATAGGAAAATAAAGTTTAAATTAAAAGCACTCCTAAATTAGATCTCCAACTATTTTTTTTTAATTTCATGTCAAGTTAACGTAATCAATAATATGTTAATGTAATTTTTCTAACAATAATATGAAACTTTGTTCAAAAAATTGGATAAAGTTCGAAATTATTTTGGCAAAACTAGGAAAACGGAAAAAATTAAAATTTCTCTCGAAGATAAATTAGTAACTATTTCTAAAATCGGAATTATAAAAGAAAGAAAAAAAAAAGCAGTGATTGTGAAATTTGTAGTATTGAAAATGATCCCTTATGAGCATTAATCGGCTGGGCCGATTAATCGGCCGATTATCAAAAGCCGATTAATCGGTAATCGGTAATCGGCCAATTTGCTTATCGGTGCATCCCTAATCAGTACCACAGTTAACTTCATTAGTATGTAAAGTTATGTCTGTCCCAGTTCAGAAATATTTTTTCTAGCTGGCGAAAATCCTTGATTTTTCTTAGAATAAATGATTGCCGTTTCTAAAAGCATGAGCTTCCTCCAACTGTTTACTTGCAAATATTACAAATACTGCATCCAAAAATAGAAAAAAAAAAAAAACAATTATCGAGTCGATTATTTGAAATATTTCTCATTCCTCGCCGAATAAACGTACTTAGCTTCCAAATTCTCATAAATTAATATTTTGATACATGGAAACTTATTTTATATTGGTGTACGAAACTGATCATACTAAGGATTTTTGAAATATATTTAAAATGTTTTTGAAAAATATAAATATTGTCTTTCTGAAATTTTGCACAATATTTAAAGTTATACACAATCGATCAAATCTTGTAGCACCGCTTGGGAGAGAAAGGAGGGGAGAGGGGGGGTCGTTTGCGCCGGGGATGACACCCAGAATGTATGATAGAGATTCTGAAAAATATTTCCTTTCTGAAATTTCCACAATTTTTTCCAGTTTCGTATAATATATGCAACCCACTCGGGGGGGGGGGGGGCGTTTGTATCGCGTGATACCCTTCGGTGGGTGACCCCCAAAATATAGTTAACAATTTTGAAAAATAAATGTACCGTTTTTGAAATTTCACCTAATATTTTAAGCTATGCATAATGAATCAAACTCTGTAGCATCACTTTGGGGAAGCGGGGGGAGGGGGGGGGGTGGTTCGCGTGACACCCTTTGAGTGACATCCTGCTGGGGTGACTTCTAAATGAATTTAAGAGTTTGTAAAAAACGTAGTATCCAGGTGATGTCTTAACAAATTGACAGCCCAACTACAAGATAATTCGTAGCATGTCGTTATAGCTAACAGAAAGGACTTCAAGTTAGCTCGTATGTGATAGATTGTGTTTTCGTATGTATTTGAGCTTGTTTTGTACACGGACATTATTATGGACATTTGGCTTCTGAAGATGTACAATTAAATCACTAATGTCTGTCCAACTCATATGCTAGGAATTTTTCATTGTTTGGCAGTCAACGTGTTAAATAAGTATTAACAACTGGAGCTTTTTTTGGTCTATTTATAAAGACCATTTCTTAGGTTGTTTTCTCTGTTATAATGTTCACATTTTACTTCCGCTTTTAACGTGCTGCCAAACGCAATCTAAAAGAATAGTAAATAATTACTTCCTCTTTTCAACTGTTTCCAAAAGTAATAAGAAAGTAATAGTAATTACAAAACTTTAGCTAATAAATTAAAATATTTTGGGAGCTTAATTTAAGCATGCATATATTTAAATTTTGGGCTTCTTAACTTTTCAAATAGTGTAGGCTATAAAAGCATTCTGTGATTCATGTCATGCTATCAGTGTGAAAACTTTTTTCATTTTTATGACTATATTATTTGTTCAAAATCTGTTTTAAATTTCAAAAGCACTCCCTTTAAATAAAATTCAAAAAGGAAAAAAAAACTTTAAAATATAAAACATTTTTAAATCTAAAAACTATATCAATTTGTTAGGCACTAGAAAAAATTCAATAAAATATGTATCTAATTTTTTGATTAGAACGGTCAAATGTTAATTGATGTTAACATATTTACAATTAGATTAAGCTAAAGCATCCAATAAAATTTAAATAAAAAATTTTAAAGAAATAGGTGATATACCGTGTAGTACGAATTGCTTTTACAACCTTTTATTCCCTAAATTTAAATTTTATTGGTTTTCATTAGCCTTAATATAAATAAATTAATATCAACTGATTTTTTGAGTAATGTAATCAAGAAATCAATTTTATTTCATACCCTTTCTTACAAATCAAGCTGATTGAAATAATCTTTAGATTTAAAACACTTTTATACATTATTAATGTATTAAGTTTTTCCCGTGTTTAATACTTCTCAATTACTCTTTTCAGCTAATTTTGTTACAGAGACGTTTCAACAATTTATCGAACATGTTGAGGAAAAGTACGTTAGTAAAACTGCATACGAGGCCCTAGAAGCGAGGGTGGAGAATCTGGAATGCAAGAACAGAAACCTCCAAACCGATAACTGTTCTCAAGCGGAAGTGCACTTTACTAAAAAAAGATAGTGAAGACATGAAGAGAAGTAAGTAATTTATTTAATTTAAAAAGAAATAATACTTATTAGCTTTTTCAGCAAAAAGTGATGTATTTAATCGTGTGTTGTTTCCCGTGTTTAATAATTCTCAATTACTCTTTTCAGCTAATTTTGTTACAGAGACGTTTCAACAATTTATCGAACATGTTGAGGAAAAGTAAGTTAGTAAAATTGCATACGAGGCCCTAGAAACGAGGGTGGAGAATCTGGAATGCAAGAACAGACACCTCCAAACCGATAACTGTTCTCAAGCGGAAGTGCACTTTATGTCTTCACTATCTTTTTTTTTAGTAAAGAGAAGTAAGTAATTTATTTAATTTAAAAAGAAATACTTATTAGCTTTTTCAGCAAAAAGTGATGTATTTAATTGTGTGTCGTTTCCCGTGTTTAATAATTCTCAATTACTCTTTTCAGCTAATTTCGTAACCACAGAAAGGTTTCAACAATTTATTGAACATGGACGAAAATTTCGTTAATAAAACTGAGTATGAGGCCCTAGAAGCAAGGGTGGGGTATCCAGCTTTCTAATAAGTTAGATAAAATTTTGGAAAATATCACTAACACGACAGTATGCAATGTCTAAGCAAAAGTGGCCCAATCATAGGGTTGTCAGTTTTCAAATTTTAATAATGGAGTCATTCTGCAGGTTTTCTGCAGGTATCTTCGTATTAAGGAAGGTTTGGCAGAAAGCAGCAACGATTCTGCAAATTTTTCGCATAATTTTTAAAGACAAAATTCTGCCAGTGACTTCATTTCCAAATCACATAATCCTTTTCTTGAGAAAATGTTCACTTTTGAGACGAGTAAGCGTCGTTGGCGAGATATTTAGTTCTGCTTCTGCTTTTCAATCAGGTACGTAATAAATGCTTTATAAACACTAAACCGTCTAAAAAGAAAGTGCATTTGCAATTTGCAGGATTCTTACATTTTTTTATAGTGCTTAGCGTCAGCCGTTTAAACTATTAACATTAAAATAGCGGGTTCTTTGTAACCTCTTTATTGGGAACTTTTCTGCTTTGATATTTATGCTTTTGCAGCACAATTCTTTTGTCTAATGACTTAAATAATATAACATTTCAATATTTTTCCTAAATACTTTAACGTGTTCGTTATTGTTCAACACTCTTGAAACAAAAACGCACAAGCCTTCTGCTTTGTGGTTCTCGTTTTGTCCGAAAGAATGAAACAAACATTAGTTCATCAGATTAGTTTTATGTAGTGCTAACATATCTAGAACATTTCGGACTTCAATATTTATACTTACTATCCGGTATTTTGGTAGCCCTCCTCGAAATTTTACAGCATAGATCCCTTCTTCTCTTAATAAATGTGTTTTCCAAATTCATCTGGCTAACATCTTTTTAAAATTAAGAAAAAAAAAGGCTTTCATTCACATACAAACAAAAAGAAAAAGAAATACGCAAATATTAATTCCGTCATTCGGAGGTTTTACTGCAATTTTAATAAAATATTTTTGGGAAAAAAAATAGAACCGACTTTAGTTGGAAATTGCTCTAAAAAGTAAAAAATATTTTTTTTCTTTGAACACCATCGAAACTACTTTTAAACATAAGTTTTGAAGTCGGCGCAAAAACGATAGGTAAAATGATTTTTAACCATATTTTGCCAACATTTTTTCAAACAAACCATTGAAAATCAAAAGCAGAATATTTGTACCATTACACGAATGTGTGGTAATCAATGAAATGTATCCATTAAAACATATATATATAGTTGAATTGTAGTTGCGTATGATTCTATACATTGTTTTTGCGCCGACTTTAAAACTTATGTTTAAAAGTAGTTTGGATGGTGTTCAAAGAAAAAAATTTTTTACTTTTTAGAGCAATTTCCAACTGAAGTCGGTTCTACTTTTTTTTTCCAAAAATATTTTATTTCATTCTTTTTAGTGTAAATGCACTTAAAATAATCAAAATATAGTTAAAAAACATGCAGCTGTTCAAAAAACTTGCAGACCTGGACTCGATATCATTCCATCAGGAACTTCAACCCGACGCTTTTAACCACTTGACCATAGGGTCGCTCATTGAGGTAAGGATTTACGATAGCACATATTCTTTTTAAATAACATGAAATTTTAGTTTTTCGATCATAACTTTTTTTCTAGTGAACAAATAGTCATATGAATACATGGTACCTACGTTAACCATCTCCTACCGATTTTTAAAAAATCGTCCAAATCGGTTCAGTAGATCAGATGTTATGTGCGAACAAACAGACAAAAAAAAAACATACGCTTTGAATTGAGAACCTCCTTTTTTGAAGTCTGTTAAAAATTGAATGTAATAGTAAGTAATTTGAATTGTGGGAGAAGGAGTTAGAGTAAGACTTGGAAAATTGGTGCTTGGAAAGTTTTTGCTTTTCATGGAAAATAATTTTCAACTAAAGTGGACTCTAGCTTTTTTCAAACACCACAAATCAAAATCTTATTTTTTAAAAATGTGTCACTTTAATGGTCGTTCATACCCCCCCCCCCCCTCGAAGTGCAAAAACATTACACAGCAGGTTTTGCCTAATAACTCAAAACTCATGGTGTTTGATACATTTTATTTGTTTGTAATGATGTTTTTTGGTCACAACCAATATGAAAATCACAAAAAATAGTTACTTTAATTTTTAACATATATTTATCTTCTTCAGAATTTTTGACTTTTAATTTTACCTTGAATTTGACGTAAATGCAAGGTATAAAATACAGAATTTTATAAAGGTACAAAAACATAATATAATTAACATAATATAATTAACATTGATTGTGTATATAATTTTTGAAAAAATAATACAGGTGCCGCAAATCAAAAACTATTTATTGCCACAATCGATTCAAAGCCCCAAAAAATGGCGCAAACGTCCATAAGAAAATTCTACAGCATCGAAGGACCCCATTGCCAATTTTAACAAAGATCCGACCAAAACTATCATTTTGTACCATAAAAAATATGGGGCACATTCCCATGGGAGGATGTACCTGCATAAGGACATTACAATCATTAAAATCATTAAAAAAAAACATGCAACTATTTGAAAAAATCCTTGCAGACCTGGACTCGATCTCATTCCATCAGGAACTTCAACCTGACACGCATAACCACTTGACCATCGGGTCGCTCATTGAAGTAAGGATTTACGATAGCAGATATTGTTTTAAATGACATGAAATGTTAGTTTTTCGATCATAACTTTTTTTCTAGTGAACAAATATCGTCATATGAGTACATGGTACCTAAGTTACACCATCTCCTATCGATTAAAGAAAAAATTGTCCAAATCGGTTCAGTAGATCAGATGTTATGTGCGAACAAACAAAAAAAAAAGTATACGCTTTGAATTGAGAACCTCCTCCTTTTTCGAAGTCTGTTAAAAACTCGCATCAAAGAGATCGCTCGAAAAATGTCTGCTGTGTTGTGAAAATTTCAGTATTTTCTCGATTCGGAAAATTCCAAAACCCAGAACTGTGTTGGTCCCGTTGCTGCCCGATTTCAAGCCAAATGATAAACGTACTTTTAATTGTGAACTAAAAATAGAAGATAAAATTCCCTCGAAAGAACTTTTTTTTCAACGTCGGCCAGTCATCGGCATTTAGATGTTTTCGAGACCGATGGGCCGATGTTTTTCCCAAGTTAGCATCGGCGGCCGATGCCGATGGCCGGTGAAAAAATTTTCAACCATCGGCGTCGATGCATCGGTCGAGCCTTAGTAAATATGATTTACATTTTTATTTGCTTTAAGTTCTTAAAATATTGGCGTATTGCTGTTTGCCTAATAGAATTTACAAGTGAAAATTCAGCATCGTTTGAAAGTTTAAAAGTTGTTTTAATTTTCAACATTATCTCTTTGCTCTAAAGTGATTAGTATGACATCAAGTGTTTTTTTGTTATATATTGAGAAGGGTGGATGTTTCACTGTGATTTCTTCATCTTCCGAGATACCCTTTCACTTCTTTGTGCTACATAACTTTAGAAATTGTTATATCAGTAGCAATTTTCAACATAATTATAACTCGTTTTCAAATATTATCATATGCTGTCCCAAAAGTTAGATTTTATAAAACTGCAATAATGATTTTATTAAAGGATGGTTTAAACATGTTTCGATATTGTAAGGATTTGGTTCTTGCAGATTTGATTTTGAAAAGCGACTGGTATAATCCAGTGATTTATTAGTGGCAGTTACTTTACCAACAATCATTCAGTATACTGTCTGATTTTCCTAGGCAAAACTCTCCGCGTATTTACGCATGCGTCAGGTTCTCTGGTCTTATTAAAATAGGGGTGATAGGTAAAATAACAATAAGGGGAAGAATAATAAGCATTTTGAGCAGTATCCAACAACTTAGAGAATGGTGCTAGTTTCAAATACATAGTTTAGTTGAATGTGTCAAAAGGATAGCAAAAAATGCAAGTTTTAAATTTAAAACTTCGGAAAGTTCCCACTCACAACCCGTCACCCCTTTTTAAGTAGAACGTTTCGCGAGTGCTAGGCTCGGCTTTCACGGACGGACAGTAGCTTGACCAAATTTGGCGGTGGACTGGAAACGTAAACTGGCCACTTTATTTCGCAATAGGTAGGATTAACGAAAACGCTCTAGCAGTAATATTTTACTGCTGGCTGATCTCGCTTATTACCGTAACCTTCGACAGTTACGCTATTAACACTTTACCGACCGGTAGCGATTCGAACATCATATGCCCTTTCACCGCCCGCTCAGCTGCAGATCGTCCAAGACACTGACTCGGTTTTGGCCTAGACTGACGCGCGGGGATATATGTGCATTTCTTAAACTCTGGTAAAATTGTACGCTTCGTGTTATTGTAAGGTAACAAAATTTAATAAAATCTTGTACTTTTAGAAAACTGCTGGTGGGCTTTTATCCGCCGTCTAAGGCTAGAATTTTTGCATAATACAACCTTCATATCGATGAAAAAATCCCGACTTTCCTCGCAGGAAAATCTAGTCGCACCCAGCTGCACTCGAGAAAACGACAGCTTGATTGGTGAAAAGCTAGTCACCACAGATCGGTTCAAAGTCGATTAATCGACGCCCGGTCGGTAAGCGCCGGAGAGCAAACGTCGAATAATCGACGCCCGGTCGGTAAGCGCTGGGAACAAAACGTCGATTAATCGACGCCCGGTCGGTAAAGTGTTAAGGAATAATGTTGTCCGTTTCCAGTTCACCCGCAATCTCTCAGTGGTCAAGCTACAGACTCTAAAATGTAAAAATAACTTCCTCGTGTTCCTAGAACTGAGGAATAAATTATAAATTCTTCCTCGAAAGATTCTTCGAAAATACGCACGTTGCTTGAAAATTTATTACGTATTATGGATAAAAAAAGCACGAAATGTTATCCGCCACGTTTCATTATAGCATGGGATTCAAGCATTGATTTTTAATACAGAGAAAAATTTGAAGATTAAAAATTTAATATTTGTTTTAGTGAGCTTAAATTCTTCGTACCTAGTCGCATAATTTCTGTAAAATATGTTTAGCCGCCCAAAAGATCAAGAGTACGGGATAACCTCCCCCTCCCCTTTTTTTATTGGTAAAATCTTTTCTACTAAACATTTAATCTGAGGAACTTTTTTAGGAAAAATAAACAGATCCAGACACGATCTCACACTTAATGAAGAATGAACGTGTGCTAATTACTAAAGTTATTCAAAAAGAAAATTCTCCAATGGAGTAATTTTAGTATCTTCAGAAATGATCTTGATTGGCTAAAAGTAAAAAAGTCTTAAAAGATTCTTATGTTATTTCAATTATACTCCTAAATGATGGTTGCGAAACTATTTGCATGTTGCACAGAAATTTTTTCTACTCGAGGAACTTTTTTTTTACAGTTTAGTCTACTATTTATTTTTTTTTTTTAAATTTTTGACCCGAAATAAATTCTGCATTTGGTGCACAGGATTTAAGCGCAAAAAATAACCTTTAAGTTCAAAAAAGTTATACAACGTTCAACAATCTTGACGTCTAGAAGACTAAAAATATTAATGTTAATAAAAAATAAACCTCAATTGACATCTAGAATTCAAATTATGTTTATCGCAATGACTAATTTCTATAGCTACGTACGTTTATGCGAGTGTGTCAGGCCCGTCATTTCAGGGGTAGGGGGTCAATTGCCCCCCCCCCCCTGACTTTGAGAAATCAATGTTTTTACATATAAGTGGGCGTAGTTTGTTTTCTGGTTGTGTTTTCACCCTTTGCCCCCCCCCCCCTGTAAAAACTTGAAATGACGGGCCTGGTGTGTAGGACATGGGCGCTTCCATCTACTCTGCCGAGGACCAGAGGTGGACCTGCACCACTGCTCTGGGTCCTCCATCTTGAACCGATTAGCGAATGATTGAGTGCCACGTTAGCAGAGCAGTGTGGTGAGTAACGTAGGCAGACTGCCGATTTGAAAGAGGGACAACACGAAGTCTGAGGTTTAAAAAGAAAATTAGCTAATTGGCATTGTTAAAAAAAGTGATGAAAACTAGAAAAATTTTACTGCTAACTAAATTTTAAATTGCTGAAATTATTTTCTCTAAATTGTGTTTTCACTTGAAATATTGACTACAACTGTTTAAAATGCTTTAAACAATGTATCAGATCGCTTGTACCAATATTTTGTCACAAATCTATAAAAAGACATTGATTATTAAAATACTTGAAAAAATGTATGTGCGGACTTGCACTCATTGCGAGTACTACTGTAACTCTTAGGAGTTACATCATATTTTTATCTTATACTTTACAAGTACATACAATTATAAGTCACGTCTTAACTAAAATTCAATCCTCATTGTGGGAAAAACTTTTAAAATCAATTTTATTACTGAATATTGACTTCTAAAGTTAATCATTAAAGTTATTGATTTCAATTTAAGCAGTCAAGTTTTAGGCAGGAAAAATATGGCTAACAGCATCATTACTACATTCAAAACTATCCACAACTAAATATTGCATCCACTTTTAGGTCTTACATGTAAAGTATGTCCAATTTCAATTATTGCAAATCGTAACATGAACTGAATTTTTTCTTTCAAAAACAACATTTTTAAAACAGAACATTTGTATCACAACATTAAATTATTCAATCGCGATAACAAAACTCTGTACTGAAAGAAATATATCTGAATATACACACATTTTAGTTTAAAATTTCTAAGACTGAAGATTTATTTTTCAAACTTCTGGAACTTGTCGCTTGATTGGTTTTTGAAATTGCGGTTCAGCTGCTTATGGGCACAACATATACTGCTTAGATATAATAGCTCTGATCTGAAAGTTAACATAAGTCAAATATTTACATCGTAAATAAATTTGAAAGAATGGCTGACTATTGTTTGAAAGATATATTTTATCAAGTAGAACACAAAATATAACATTTGCTTTCACAATCCACCAAAAAACTCATTTATCAACGGCATTCTGGTTTTTAAAAAAGTAAGTGAAATCTCGTATACATCTATTCCATACAGAATAGGGCTTTGCTAAAAAGATTTAAAATTTAATTCAAAGAAATGTATTTTTTAGTTTTGTTTCTTTTAAAAGTTTGCTATGAAATTCCACACGTAGCATTAATTCTATATTTGTAATCCAATACTGCTTTTTTTGTATTCAGTGTCCCTTCATTTGAAGCACTTTTTTATTTGAAGGATATCTTATTTTTCATTTCGGAAAGAAGATCATCTGATCTATTTTTTTCTCATTTTATAGCAGATAATTAGCAATCGAGAAAAAAACTTTCAAAGTGACAAGAGATTTTTCTGTAAAAAACAAAGAATTTTTTTTATCCTCTTCTTTGAGAATCTTTTTTCTTTCTTTTAATAGATTCGAATGACTTCACTATTTTATTCGAGGAAAGCAGTTTCCAATCGAAGGTAAATATTTTCTTACTCATTACCAAATTTCAACAAAACTTCAGTCCTTTTCATTTGAAAATTGTTAAAAATGACAGGAGTTTTCTTTCACTCGCAAGTGTTTTTCTTTCATTGAGCAAAGTTTTTTTTTTTTTTTAATATTCACTATGCTTTCTCTTTTTTTCAATTGCGAGTTTTTCTGTTCAAAGGACCTCAAACGTCACTGCGTTGGAAGAACTACATGCCAATCCAAATTACGTTCTCAGTCGGCATGAACTCTCGTCATCTGCAGACGAAATTTTTAAGGGGCGGGATATGAGAAGTTGCGAAGCCATGGCATTCTAAATTTCAGCACCCGTTAGCATGCTCATAAGAGTTGACATTTTTTAAGGTGTAAATCAATTACAATTCATTTAATTCTACATGAGAGACATAAGTTGAATTTCCAAAAGTCCGAGTTCAACATTAAGCCTTCATTCACAAAAATGTACATTTTTATTGGCAGTATTTACCGCCCTCAAGTGGAACTAAGGCAGAAACACGCTAATTTTAACTACCAGTTTGAAGATAATTTCTGCTTCAATGAGAGAACCACTGTTAGAGTGATGAGACCGTAGAAAGGACGAAACTGAAGTCTCTGGGTGTCATAACATGGCTGTCGGTGTATGCTTGCATATTTATATTGGTCATAAATATTTCGCTCTGCTGTCAATAGGTTTACAATATTATACGGAGGAATTATGCACGCACAAATCAAAAGCATTTTACAGAGTTTAAAAAGCTTCTCACTACAACAACTAAGTTCAGTTTTGCTCGCCCGATCACATTCCCAGGAGCATTAGTGGGATGCAATCGGAAGATTTGAGGCGACCTGCATCCCACCCAGGCTACATTACTGGATCTTCAGACAGGTTACTCGCCTCGAAAATCGAAACAACTTTGTTTCCGAACCATCCGAGAGTTATCGAATTTTCTTACTTTAGTGTAAAGAACGTTTATGAAAAATATGCATCATATTCTTTAGATAAAATTTCAAACTAGTTACAATACATTTCAAATAACCTAACATTAGTCATTTCAATGACTATTGCCTGTTCGTAATGTTCTCAAAGTTTTAAAATATACAAACGAACATTTTTCAAAAATAATTAGCGCTGCAACATCTTTTAAACAATAAATTTACTTATGACGAAAGTGGACTGTTGTACTTAGTTTTTTTATTATTATTTTTATTTTATTTAACATTATTAAGCAAGTAAATGCTAAGTGTTTTGGAAGAAAAAAGTATAAAACAAATAAACAAAACCTTAACTTTATTTTTAATGAGTATTATATACGGGAATATAAATGGTTTATCACATTTAAAAAATATCCAAGTCGATAACTTTATCACAATTTAAATGTTACCTCTCGGTTTGAAAAAAAAAAAAAAAACTTTAGAATCAAAACCCGTCAAATCCATTTCTCAAATTTGTTATTCCGAAGGAGGGAAACTGGATTTAAAGGGCTTTTGACTTAAAATCCTTACTTTAGATTCGCTTTCTAGTGGCTTTCCTTTCAGCCACTGGCAAAAAGGAGCTTTTTAACTAATTTTTTAAATAAAATTTTTCATAAATGACGGGATTTACACCTCATTTTAAGTTGCATAGATCAGAAAATCACATGCCCTGACTTATTTATTATTCTCAAAACTTAAATTACGTTTCTCTCAGAAAAAACAATAACATTAAAAAATAGAACTTTTTTAAACAAAGCACTTTGTTTTTCATATATTACTTTCAATAGGAGAGACGCACGAAACTATTTTTTGTGCGTGTATCATCAAGAGTAAACTGCATACTAATGAATAAACATTTAAGCTTGAAACGCAGCAGAAAGTTCAGTATTTTATCGAGAATGTCACAATATATGAAAGTAATATTTGTAATAGTATACACATAGTCACATCAAATAAATTGAACAGAAGAAAAGAAATGCAATATTTAGTTGTATCCACTGGACTAAGAAGTTTAGATCTTAGTATTTTTTTCATTACTCTCCAAAGCAACAGTCCAAGGGAGTATTTTTTTTTCATTTGATAGTTTATTCCCATTTTGACAGCCTTTTTTCCATTTTTTAAGCAAAGAGATTTTTTAACTATATAGTAGGAGGAGTTTATTCTCTTTCATGTTTTTTTTTTGTTCTTTTGTTCTTTCTTGCCAATACACTTCAATCATTCCAAAATTGTTTTAATGAAAGGGTGTTTTCCCTATTAAGTGTTTACCTTCATTCAGCAAAGGTTTCTTTCAAACATTCTCTGTGCTTTTTTTTTTCTTTTCTCAAAGCACTTCACCGTAGTCGAAAGCGGCATACACAGCGTATCTGGACATCACCAGTCCGATCGCCGAACTGCCCATGCCGAAAAAGACCGCAGAGACTTAAACCAGCCAAAACCGGCGGTTTGCCAGGAGTTTAGGCCCATCTCGCCCGAGATCCGATTCCACCTTTGCTCATAAGAAGAAACCTCGGCCTCCGGGGCAGGGACCACAATTTCTGCCGGAGCAAGAATTAAAATCACCATACACATCACCATCTGGCGTTCGGGATCCCCCACAACTAAAAGACAAATCAAGTTCCAGACGGCCGAGCCGACCGCCAGGAAGGCAAACACTCCTCTAGGACCAAAAGCTTGTAGAGCTGCTCCGAAGATCCTACGCAGGAGCTCATGATCTAAACACCCACCCAAAAGGGCAATGCCTAGGGAAAGAGGCTTACGCTTCCCGATGGTGAAAACCGTAAAGTTGGCCACAATCGAAAACCCCGGTCTGACGATCAGTCCCAGGCACACGACCAAATACACACCAGAGTCTTCCAAGCGACATCACGTCCTAAGTCGGCGATGGCTGTAAATCACATGTAGATGAAATTTTCCGAGGGGCGGGCTATAAGGTGATGCGGATGCAAACCCACCATGGCATTCTGAGATGGCGAATGAAGGCTAAAATTTAGAAGAAAATGACATCCTTTTCGAGTTACAATTCCATTACAGCTAATCAGATTCTATTTCTGAGACATAACAATGATGGCAGGAAAACTTCAAAGAGAAATTTCTGTCTGCTAAGTCTCCAAAAGTCAGTGTTCAACATGGAGCCTTCATTCGTATAAATGTACATTTATATTGCTGTATTTACCGCCCTCGGGCGGAGGCATAAGCACAACCACGAGCTAATTTTAGCCACCAGTTTGAAGGTAATCTCAGCCTCAATGAGAGGATATGTCTACAACTCGATTATTGACTGTTCCACACTGATCAGTCCATTACAAGAAGTAAACTGCAGCATCTAGTTATCATAACTAGGATGTTGAATCCTTGCACATGCACACTTATATTGATCATAAATATTTCGTTCTGCAGTCGATAGGTTTACAATAGAATGCGGATGTACAAACACTTACAAATCAAAATCATTTTACAGAGTTTAAAAAGCTTCTCACTACAGCAACTAAGTTCAGTTTCATTCGCCCGATCACATTCCCAGGAGCATTAGTGGGATGCAATAGAGGAGACTTGAGGCGACCTGCATCCCACCCAGGCTATATTACTGGATCTTCAGACAGGTTACTCGCCTTGAAAATCTGAACTGTTTTTTATCATTTCAATACCATGGTCTTTGCAATGTTCTCTGAATTTTACAATATGCAAACATTTCAAAAATAATTAACTTTGCAACATCTCTTAAACAATAAATTTACTCATGGCGGCGGTGGACTTTTTACTATTTCTGATTTTATTGAGCGTTATGAAATAAGTTACGGGCGAATAACTCAATGAAAGTACAAAATATTTTTAAAAACACAATTCAAAGATAAAACATTAGTAAAAAATTTAATTTGTTAGATAAACTTCAAAATAATCCTTGCGTTCTTTTATTTTTAGCAGTCACAAATTGCTTAAGAGAAGTTTATATTCTTTTGGCTTTACAGCTTACTATGAAGACGAAAACAAAACTAACCGTTACGTCGAAAGCGGTTTCTCGTGCATTCCGACGGTTACGATCTAGGCTTGTTTAACCCTCTATGCCCCGGCGGGATTTGGAAGCAGTGGCGTACTCAGGGGGTGGGCTGATAGGGCTGCAGCCCCCTTAGAAATTTTCCAAACAAATTTTTAAAATTTAAGCTGAAATCATTTTTCATTTTTATTTATTTTTCCTTTCTTACTGAAATCAGGACATGAGAATTTCTTTTGAAAAAAATTAAATGGGGCAAAATTAAAAGAAAGGGAAAAAAAGTAAATTCCTCCTTTTCTTTTTTTTAAAATCTATTTTACTGTATGTGACGTGTATGGTTGTCCTATAATTCAATTCTGTTGACATTTGCTCCAAATATGTTTCAGAAACAATGATAATTTCTTTATTCATCTAATTCTGTTAAATAAATTTCAACAAATGTGTGATTTTTTTTTTGTCATGTGCCAGCCAGGCTGGCAAGTTGGGGTGCGCTGCTTCACTTTTCCAACTGTACCGTTATTTGGTGTGAAGTCCGACTTCTACAGTACACGCATGCCATAGAGACCCGTTTATAGGGTAGGCAACCTTTCACACAACACATTCACACAAAGAAAGGACAAGGACAGGAGAGAGAAAGCACATCCATGCCCAAGCCGGGACTCGAACCCGGGGCCACACCATCCGTAGCAGACTGCTCTGACCACTAGACAAGGTGGCCGGCAAATGTGTGATTGAATCCCAATATTAGGAATATAGTAAAATAAATGGCAAAATTAATGCTGATTAAGCTCAAATTTGCAAAAATATTGCATGCACTTGCTTCAGGAATACCTACTTTAATGAAGAAAATTTTTCAAATTTAAATTTTAATATTTTCTATTTACATCAAAACGCTTTACTTCTCAACAATTATAATAACGATATTTTTAATGATGTATTTTTTCCATTTGAAATTAGCATTGACCTCAGAAAACATTTTTAGCTGCATTTTAGGAGTTGCCCCGCCCCTCCTCTCACAGAGGGTCCCCTGAAATGATTTGTCTGCGTACGCCGCTGCTCAGAAGTCCCGCTTATATTAGTTTATAGTGAATCCTAAATGGCTGGAATCGTGCTGAAGCTTTTAAGTACCACTCCTTATACTTTGCTGAGAGGCCGCAGATGGTATCTGTGTTCGGAAATAGTTTTTATGGGCCCTAAGGCGTAGCGGCACTCCCTTAGAACCCCCGAAATTTTCAAAACTTACTCTGTATATCTATTGTTTGATATAATTTCAACTAAAAAATATATATAAATTTATTGTTAAATTAATTTGGGACATAAAGGGTTAGAATATTTTACTAGAGACGACCTGCATCCCATCCAGGCTACATTACTGGATCTTCAGACAGGTTACTCGTCTAAAAACTGAACAACTTTCTCTCCTAACCTTCTCACATTTTCTAATATTTAATGAAAACAAAGTTCAAGTTAAATATGCAACAGATTTATTAAATAAGATTTCAAACAAGAATAACATTTCAAATAACATTCATTTCAATACCGTCGCCTTCGTAATGCTCTCGAAGTTTTACAATATACAAACATTTTCTCCAACATAATTAACATTTCAGCATCTTTTAAACAATGAATTTACATACGGTGACAGTGCTCGCCCAAGTAGCACACTTCGTTTTTTAAAGGTTGTAAAATGGTTATAACCGTTGTAACAACCGCTTAAAAACTTTATAAAACGTTTAAAGGTTATTTGTGCTACCTGGGTGTTTTTCATCATTTTATTAAAAGTTGTAAAATTTGGGTTAAGAGCGAATGACTAGATGAATGCATATCAAAAAATGAAGTTTTCCATTTTGAAAAATGGAAATTTTTTTAGCTGATTTTCAAAATGTCCCCTTGCGTCTTTTTTTTTTGAGCAATCAAAATTGCTTATTGCTTTCACTTTATCATTGCTGATATTAACTTGATTTTTCAGATTAAAAAGACAGAAAAATCCTAGCTCGTTGCATTAAAAATTTATAGACTAATTTTCGTCGTCACGAAATGCTGCTTTAATTCAAATTATACATTATCGCACACTTAGATAAAAAGGGGCACTTTTTAAATTGGATTGGCATTAGCCCCTTTCACTCTTAGGTGTGCGATACGTTAATCCAATTAATGCAGTTATTTATAAATATGTCTGTTTCAATATGTATTTCATTATAATATTGTATTTCATTAAGTTTTTCGAGAAATTTCATATTTTCAAAATTTGAACAATGCTTCATATTACTTAATGTATTTAATCAAATATTGAAAGCAGTTTTGTGTAAGTGTGAAACAAGCAAATTTCTAACAAATTTCAAGCATGTTTGACGAAAATTGAGAAGCAAGAAACGTTTTAAAATCATGCAATCCCGAATATTTAGTTTTACAAAAAAAAAAAATGTATTAAAATAAATTCTATTTTTATAAAAAAATTACTGAAATAGTTTCAGAAAAACGAACCGATTTTTTGAAATGCAAAGTCCACATTCACTTCAAACTAATTTTTACCTTAAGGCACAGAGCGTATTAAGTCGCAAATTGTGATACATTTCAGTCATTAAGCTAGCCAAATAATAAAATCTCACGTACGTACATTGTAAACTATAAGGTATTGAAAAAAATAAATAAAACTAATAAAAATGAAACCTTCAATTTTATTTTAGTGTGTAGCATACTAATTAGGAGATTGGCCCCCTTAATACACTTTAATCATAAAAGTGCTACCTTTCTCCTAATATGAATAATACCTCTAAGTTTGAAAAAAAAAAAAAAAACTAATTTTAACCCTTTACGCGGTCAATTATTTTACCAGAAATGCTTCCAAAAAAGGCATATTTTTTTATTGCATATAGTTAAGTACCATACTTAACAGAATAAGAATAAAGAATTTTTTAATTTTTTTTTTCGTTTTCAATGCTTTCAGTATTTTTTATTTTACAATTTTGGTCACAAAATCCCGAAATATTTGCTTTTTTCAAGTACATTCTGCATGCAGTAATGAATGGTTTACAAATTATGCAAAAATTTCTCACACTTACTGTGAATTTTGAGGTTTACAATTTTCCGAACAGTTCGGGAAAACCAGAAAAAGAAATCTGAAAATATCGATGCCCGTACGCCGCACGGGCAAACCAGATGAGGCCAATTTCGAGTAACACTTACACCGTACGGGCAAACCACTTAAAGGGTTAAGTAAAAAACCTATTAAATTGTTACATACCCTGATGTATTTATCATTGTTAAGACTTAAGTTGAACCTTATCCCAGAAAGGGCTTTAGTCCTATGCATTTCCATTGGACACGCCCTTTCTAAAATAATCCATTGAATTATGTTTCTCTCGGGGAAAACAGAAGTAAATAAAATTAATTGAAAAAAAAAGCTTTTAATTTCACATTTTACTTTCAATTGTAATTAAGTTTTCTTTACATGTCAGTAAGTGTATATTAAGCATATCGAACTGCATACTAATAAACATAAACGTGCGTTCTTGCGTAAAATATAGCATCAAGTAAATGCGTAATGGAAAAAGTCATACAATAACATATGGAAACATGTAATAATCCGTACATAGTTACACCAATAAACTGAATAGAAGAAAATGAATGCAATATTTAGCTGCGTTGATTTGAATATTTCAGTTCTAAAAAAATGCAAAGTTATTCAATTCTCAAAGCCATCTCTTTAAAAAATTAAAATATATTAGAATATTTTAACAAAGTGAATCATTTCTCAATTTGCATACTATATGCTTTAAAATGTGCATTATAATTTTGTTTTTAGTAATGCATACATTTATGCGTTTAATTTAAACATGCATCTATCTATAATTCAAAGTTATTTTAAAAAAAAATACAAACTAAGAAAATCAACAGTTTATTTTACGTAAATTGTCATTTAAATTGGAAAATTTTCCATTTATTATTCTATACTTAAATTTATATTCAGGTTAAAATCTTAGGATTAAATTCGGACATGACAAATAACTTGAAGCACTGATCCACTGAAGCAACAAATACGTTAGACTTAATATCGCTTATACGGCTTGCATAATGGATTTCATATAGAAATTTATGACTTTCGAGAAAACTTTTGATTGGATTTTGTTTCATTCTACTGCTTCAATTATGTTTGTAATAAATGTATCTATAAAAAATGCCGAAATAATAACATGTTCTAAGACTAGTATTAGTTTAAGAGACAAGCTCATGTATCGCATAATTTGAGCCAATTAGTATAAAAGTTCACCTTTTAAAAATAATGGCATATTTTAATGAAAAAGATCATTTTACAACCCAAACATGTAATTTCGATTCCGACTGCTTAGACGCACATTCTTAGTAATATCCCTACAACTTATTCTGATTACATTTAGAATTATAAGGGAAAATTATTGCCGTCTTTTTTTTTTTGCAATGATAAATTGCTACAAGTTTTCTTTTTGAGCCTCATTTGCCAGGTGGTTCCTTTTTCAGATTGGTAGCTTGTCAACGTGGCGCGTCCACCAGTCTTCCACCATGAAGGGGACGGTGGCACGGTACTGATGGTAAATGGCACAATCTGTGGAGCTGCAGGTCACCAACGTGTGGCGTACGGCTCTGTGTCCCTGATGGGGTTTGATCCAACGTCCTTTGTGACCCAGTACTTTCCCCAATAAACCAAAAGAACTTAACCTCTTCCCGGCTTTTCCCGAGCTGGACTCGGGCAAGCGAAATGTTCCATTCTGGCTCATCCCGAGTGTAGCTCGGGCACTGAAAATTAACACTGCACAACCAGTCTTTCCCGAATCATTTCACATGTCCCTTTTATGGTTTCGGATGCTTTTATTTACTATTGTTGCTACTAGATAACTATACAGTGTTTTGAGCTATAGATTTAAGAGTAGGCCAACTCTAAAGTATAATGATTTCTGTCATACAAAAAGCCAACTTTACAAGTAAATACTCATTTATTACTCATTTAAATAGATATTTTTACATTTATTTTTAGGAAATGTTGCATGCGAATGATGCTATTATGTTTAAAAAGATGTATGAAAATAAGCATAAAAAAATTGACATTTTTTGATCCGCAATCCCGAAATAAAATGAGCCTGGAAGGGGTTAAAGGCTCGGGGCAAAGCTGGGTTATATGCTCTTGGAAGTACGCCACACTTATGGCAATTCGTTATTGCGAAAACCAAAATTTGAATTCAAGATGTCAAAGTTCGAATCGTTAATAAAACTTACATTGAAATGTACTTTCCTCTTATTATATAGAACCTAAGTATTCCAGCAGAAAATCAGCCTACAGATTTTTTCTTTAATTGTAAAAAAAAGTAGAGAGCGATGCTATAATTGAAATTAGCTCAGTTAACAATTATAGGATTCTTTAAATGCTCACCTACAAACGAAGTTCAAATACACATTGCGTTTTTTTATTTGACTTTTTGCTTTAACCATATTATAAGTGAAGAGTACAGGGGAAAGAGGCGAAATGTCCCTTTCCACTGTTCAAAAGAAGTCACATTTGAAAGTTCAACTCATAATACCATGCTCATGGGGGCGAAAACCTAAACATTGCAACTAAATTTCAGGTTTAGTTATTTGTGTACCTACAATCAATAAAATTTATTGTCTGGCAACGGATTGGAATAACAACTTTGAAGACCCACAACTTTGGACCCACACCTTTGAAGAAATTTCACAAAAAGTACTTCATTATGTTTTCAGATACATCTAACATATACTGTCCGTCTGTGAAAACCGCGCCTGGCACTCGCTAACAGTTCCACTTAAAAAGGGTAGATGGGTTGTGGGTAATAACTTTCCGAAGTTTTCAATTTAGAACTTGGATTTTCTATATCTCGTTTTGACATATTCAGCTAAGCTATGTATTTGAAATTAGCATCGTTCCACGTTGTTTGATACGGCTCAAAATGCTTTTTATTATTCTTTCCCTTATTGTTATCTTACCTAATACCATCTATTTTGGTAAGATCAGAGAAGACCTGAGGCATGCGTAAAGGCGCATAATGTTTTTCTAACGAAGATTAGACAGTACATGCACATTTTTTGATGTGAAAATATAAACAAATAAATGGCGATCCTGGTCTATATTGTATTGAATATATTCAAGACCTTGTGTTAGTGCTGCATGGGCAACGAGTTTGTGTACTAAATCGTTTGGACAAATTTTATTTTCGGTACTTAGCTAGATTTTTTTTTTGTTAATTTTAAAGTGTTTGGAACAAGTATGCAGTCTACCAATAGACATAGTATACAGGGTGACCCAGAGCATTGCGCACAAGCTTGGAGTAGAGGTAGAGAACATGATAGCAAACAAGAATCACTTAGGAACATATGGTCACGAATGCAATGCTGACGCGCTACATGCACAAAGTTAGACAGTGAAAGATGTGAAATAGGTAACAAATAATTTCACAAATAAGATTTTACACAATATTTTAGTTTTTAAGAAGGGCTAAAAGCAGTTGTTTCAACATATTTAGTTTATGAGTTGTCGTTATAATGACAACGCTCCAGTCGTCACAATAACGAGTCATTCTGACAAGCTTTCATCCATCGTTGTGTCATTGTAACGCGTTTGTAAGAGCTACTCGTAGTCACTTTAAACTTTTTTGTTCGATGTGTTGTCTAAAATCATCTTTGGGTAATAAATTTATAACTAGTTTCACATCCATCAGTGTCTGGTTTTGTGTCCATGTAGTGTGACAGCATTACGCTTGCGACCACATGATCCGATATAATTCTTTCTATCGTGTTCCCTACCTCCCCTCCAAATTTTTACACTATGTTCTGGGTCCCCTCTATATAGATACACAACTCCGTAGTGGTAGAAACTAGTCGCCATTGAACACGCGAATTTTTAGGGGGGCAAAATCGCAAAAGACTAGTATACAGCCACTGATCTCCAGTGAATGCAACTCCGTTTGTTAGGCAAAAGTTGTGCTTATGCACCAAACTGCGCGCACGTGCATTTTATATGTTTGCCAGACTACACAAACCTCCATGGTAGCTCATGGGACCGATTTCTCTGTGTATCTATTTAATACCAGATCTATGAGCCCATCTTCCGACTGGCAATGCTCGTCTTCGGACGAATTTACTTGAAAACCAAATGAAAACAAGAGAAACAAGGGTTGCTAAAATAAAGCATTGTCGAAACAAGTTTTCTTCGTCGTTGTTTGTATACAAGTTTGAAAGCAAAGCGCACAGTCCAGCTCAGCATTGTTTGCGCTTGTCCTTAGACCTGTCCAAATCAATACCGGTTGAAAACAAGAGAAGCACGAGTTGCTGTGATGAATAGCTGTTAAAAAAATTTCTGAAGCGTCGCTGTTTGCTGGCAATAAAAAATAAACTTTAAAAGAAAAATCCGTTAAAGTTCCTGATAAGAGGCACACTAAGTCTTAATCGGCTTACCGCATTAACTACCCTCCCCATTTCCTACGAATGAGTTTTTGACCCTTCCACAGAGATACAATGTTGTGTCGCACTTTGTTAAACTTATTTTCAAGTTTGCCAAAAGCCAGAACTAATCCCTCATTTTTTTGCCCAGTTTTGTCAACGGTTTGATTAGCAAGCAGAGCTTCGTTTCTAACGAGAGTGTGGGAGACTTATTCCTCAGAATGCATTTTCATGTGTAAATAGCCTGATTTCCAACCAACATGCAATGACTTTTTTATTTGATGATGGGTAATGCGGAAAGGTGCCATTGGGGGAGTAAAGAGTATACAGAAAAAATTTCAAATGTTTTCTCCATTTCTTGATTTGCCGCAATTGCGTTAAAGTTCGGAAAAAATGCAGTTTGAGATTTTTTGAAAATTTAAAAAATTTTAGCACCTAACATCTAAAAATGCATTATATGTGACAGACAATGTAGTTATATCAGATAAGTACGGCGAAATAATTTAATTCAAAACGTAGAAAAAAAAACAAGAAATTGCCAAATCTTCTAGGCATTTGTGGAAAAGGAAGGAATTATACCACAAACTTCAAAATTTTTATGGAATTTCTATGCCTCCAATGGCACATTTTCCACCCTACCCGTTATCGAAAATATTAAAAAAAATTAATAATTTGCTAAAAATTTCGAAAAACCTGCATTTTTTCAATACTTCAACGCAATTGCGGCAGATCAAAAAAAATTCAAATTAGTTCTATACACTTTTCTCCCCAATGACACCTTTTCCGCATTACCCATCATCAAACTAAAAAAAAAGGAGTCCTTTTCTGCCCACCCTATGCACATACGTCCTGGTAAAGCAGCGCATCTGCCAAAAAGATAGTAATCACAAGAAAAATTACTCGTCAACTTGATTACGAAAAGAAAAAAGATGTTAGATTTCATTATACCAAGATTGATATTAAATGCAAACTGTGGAGAATATTGAGAGCAGCAGATAAAGGGTAGAGGAAAATTCAGTTGGAGATTTGTTTCAATTTCAAAAGCGGTTGTGGATTTTTTTTTTCGAGGAATTTCTACCAAATTTGACCGAGTTCAATTGATTCTCAGGATATTTACATAAGTGGGGGGGGGGGGGGGGGCTTTCCTTATTACACATCCTCAATTTACGTCGGATCTTTGCCAAATAAGGCACAGAAGTCCTTCGATGATTACGAATTTACATAGGTCGGTTTTGAACCCTCTGCGGTAAGTAAAACTGGAAGAAAAAATTATTTCCCCCCGATGCAATTTTTTTCATACAAATCCAGTTTACTTAGGATCTTTGTCATATTTGGCACAGGGGTCCTTTGACGATCAAGAATAGGGAAGTTTGAACCTATTAAGTACTCCTACTGGATATTGTTAAGAGACTTACAAAACATAAGAAATTACCATCGTCGAATTTTAGAACACAATAACGTCTGATGGTGGTAATATTAGGTTTAAGTATATTAATTCACAACGGAGATTGGATTCGTCGAAGGACAATCAAATAACCTGTCAGCAATGATTTTGTTTCAACTTTTTGCTGCGAAAACCACTTTCAAATTTTTGGAAAGGCTTTACTTGGCGACTTTTGCTTGTTACGGCAACCCGAAGGAACAGCGTTGGTATAGAGCAAAAACCTGTTTCCGCTCTGGCCAATACAAAGCTTTTCGCTCTATTTGCGGCTTGCGGTTGCAGAGCAAAAAATTCCCTCAGCCATCTGACGTCACTGTCGCTTGAACTTCAAGATTTGAAAAAGGTCTATTTTTTTAAAAAAAATTTTTAAATATTTTTTTAATATTTTTTAAATACTTTTAAAATATTTTTTTAAATATTTTAAATATTTTTTTAAATATTTTTTTAAATATTTTTTTAAATATTTTTTTAATATTTAATATTTTTTCAAATATTTTTTCAAATATTTTTCAAATATTTTTTCAAATATTTTTTCAAATATTTTTTCAAATATTTTTTTTAGTATTTTTTAAATATTTTTTTTAATATTTTTGTATTCTTTTAAATATTTTTTTAAACATTTTTTTAAACATTTTTTTAAACATTTTTTTAAACATTTAAAATTTTTTTAAATACTTTTTTAAACATTTTTTTTAAATATTTTTTTAAACATTTTTTTAAACATTTTTTTAAACATTTTTTTAAACATTTTTTTAAAATTTTTTAAACATTTTTTTAAACATTTTTTTAAAGATTTTTTTAAAGATTTTAAATATTTTTTAAATATTTTTTCAAATATTTTTTCAAATATTTTTTCAAATATTTTTTCAAATATTTCTTCAAATATTTTTTCAAATATTTTTTCAAATATTTTTTCAAATATTTTTATATATATTTTTTTTTAGTATTTTTTAAATATTTTTTCTAATATTTTTGTATTCTTTTAAATATTTTTTTAAACATTTTTTTAAACATTTTTTTAAATATTTTTTTAAACATTTTTTTAAACATTTTTTTAAATATTTTTTTAAACATTTTTTTAAACATTTTTTTAAACATTTTTTTAAACATTTTTTTAAACATTTTTTTAAACATTTTTTTAAACATTTTTTTAAATATTTTTTTAAACATTTTTTAAATATTTTTAATATTTTTTAAAATATTTTTTAAATTTTTTTTTGAAATATTTTTTGAAATATTTTTTCAAATATTTTTTAAAATATTTTTTCAAATATTTTTTTAAATATTTTTTTAAACATTTTTTTTAAATATTTTTTTAAACATTTTTTTAAACATTTTTTTTAAATATTTTTTTAAACATTTTTTTAAAATATTTTTTAAACATTTTTTTTAAATATTTTTTTAAAGATTTTTTTAAACTTTTTAAATATTTTTCAAATATTTTTTCAAATATTTTTTCAAATATTTTTTTAAGTGTTTTTTTAAATATTTCTTTAAATATTTTTTAAATAATTTTTTAAACATTTTTTAAATATTTTTTAAATATTTTTTAAATATTTTTTAAATATTTTTTTAAACATTTTTTAAACATTTTTTTAAATTTTTTTTTAAACATTTTTTTAACATTTTTTTAATATTTTTTTAATATTTTTAATATTTTTTTAAATATTTTTTTAACAATTTTTTTAAACATTTTTTAAACATTTTTTTAAACATTTAAAATTTTTTAAATATTTTTTAAATATTTTTTTAAATATTTTTTTAAACATTTTTTTAAATATTTTTTTAAACATTTTTTTAAACATTTTAAAATATTTTTTTAAACATTTTTTAAACATTTTTTTAAACATTTTAAAATATTTTTTTAAACATTTTTTAAACATTTTTTAAACATTTTTTTAAACATTTTTTTAATTTTTTTTTTAAACATTTTTTTAATATTTTTAATATTTAAAATATTTTTTTAAATATTTTTTCAAATATTTTTTTAAATATTTTTTTAAACATTTTTTTTAAACATTTTATTAAATATTTTTTAAATATTTTTTTAAATGTTTTTTTAAATATTTTTTCAAATATTTTTTCAAATATTTTTTTAAATATTTTTTTATGTTTCTTTTAACCTGTTAACTGGGTATGACAAAATATTTCGTCATACATAAAAGCCTACAGCAATGAGCATGACGAAATTTTTCGTATATTCTTATTGTGCATTTCAGTATTTATATATTTTTATTATTGTGTTGTATTATTTACATACTGAGATGTGAATTATTATTTGTGGTGTGATATTACTTATCGCTGCGAAAAAAAAGTCCCCATTGTGAAACGAGTTGAGCAATAGCTAATTCCCCGGTTAACAGGTTAATATTTTTTTAATTTTTTTTTTAAATGTTTAAAAT